>JAWQRN010000084.1:0-40170 GCA_033557685.1 Sperchopsis tessellata
TATATATTTATATTGTTGCAATAAACTGTTAATAATGCAAGTTTTGCTTGAATTCTCCCAATGGCTTTGATAAATAATATAGAGCATAAATTAAAACAAACATACATATAAGAAATAAATAAATCTGCTATCTATGAAGAACAAAATTTGGTTTACTTGTTACGGAAGTTTAGTTGTGAATTAAAAATAAATGCATGACCAATGCTAGATTAACATATAACTTTAAAAAATATGAGAAAATAATTAATATTTAAAACCAATAACTATCTACTCAACTAACCTAAATTGTTTTTCGTTTTTGCTTTAGTAAACTTTTCGTTCTAAACAGATTTCTGTAGATTTTACCACCTCTACTATATTTCCATGTGTAGAACAAATAATATACTTGCAAAGTTAATGAGAAAGACATGGAAGTATAAGTGAGGAGCCAGTCACAGTATAGTGTACTGTGTACTATAGGTATTACAATAATATAAGTTAACAATAAACATTAGTTCCTAGCCTTGAGTAGTTATGTTGAACTGTCAAGTAATATCTTTTAGAAAAATATTTAGTTAAACTTCCTATAAGTACAAATGGCCACTGTCTCACTTTCTGTTTCTCATTATATTTCTATTTTTGTTTGTTCTGACAAAGGCATTTAGTATAGGTGGCTTCAACAACACCAATTGGTATACATATGGAATATACATTCAACAAAGGCAAAGAGTCTGTAGCCTGTTTCTATTCCAAGTATTCCAATGTTGCAGGGTTAATATTACATTTATCTCTATATATAGAAATGTTGTACTTGGTTTTAATAATTTAAAAGAGGTTTAAGACCTAATAATCTGTTTGCTAGTGAATATCATGGAGACACCTGAGTCGGATTTGTAAAGTTTGCTAGTGCAAGATTGCTGCACATATTCTATGGTCAAGTACCTTAATCGACTTATGAAAGTTAACTTTTCTTGCAGTTCCTATGTCAGCTATTATAGGAAATTGAAGTTTCCAAAACTTTTTTCTGTCCTATTTTCACCGCTTTGATCTTCAAATATGTGATGGAGTAATACTGCTTAACCTTAAGACTGCCAACTCTCCCAGTATGAAGAAGTAATGGAATTTACTCATGTGAATACTCATGGATTTTGTAGATGTTTTAATACAAAAGTAATTTTGAAACATGGTATCTTTGTTTTAGACTCCAGTCTTCACCATTTTAAAATTATAAGGTATAAGTTAGACCTCATATCTATAGTAGGAAAAAAGTCTAATGATTTGAATATATATACCCGACCTACAATCATTAGTACAGCTAAATTACAAAATTCAAACAAAAAATCCAAAAACAGATGGATTTCAATGCAATATATATTAATCTGGGAAGCTAAATGTGTGCTTTATTTATTATAAAAAATGGTTTATTACAAAAACAAGCCACTTCAGTGGCTCAGTGGGTTCAAACTCGGCCAAGATGGTTGGTTTTCTATGATTAGTGAAAGATCTTAGCACTAACCCTGTTCCGGAATGGACTGTTGGTCGAATATATTTTAGGTGATTTGACCATGAGCAGGTTAAAGAATCTTATTCCAATTGAATACGATGAAATTTTGCATTTATTGCAGAAATAGATCGATGACAAATAATCCAACAAACTACCAAAATACTCTAGAGCATGTAAAACACACGTTTATTTTCAATCATCAAAATAAATTTTTGTAAATTTGCACATAGAACAACCATTCACAACTATTGATTGAAATGAAACATTGATTAAAAATTGATAAAGATTTCTATATATATAATATACAAACAAAAATATTTAAGAGTGCATTGCAATTAAAATTTTGTTAAATTTCCAGAATCTTTTAAATAAATTAAGACGTAGATGAATATGAAATTATACTAGTAGGATGAAAGAACAATATGAGTAATAAAATACTAAAGATTAATGTATCTCCGTAAGATAATACAATTTGAAGACAATTCACAGAATGGCAATTGGCACGAAGTATAGGAGAAATTTAGTCATCGAAAAGATTCAACATTTTAAAATGGAAGATAAATAGGAAGAATAGAATTTTTGTATAATTTTGAATCAAATTCTAAAAGATTGTTTTTTTAAGATTAAAAACCAGGTTTTATGACGCAAAGCTATAATCGTGGATGTATACATCTTTCGGTACAAGAGAAACTCGATTTGAGAATCTTCAAAATATATACATTTTTATGAATATTTTTATTGAAAATCAGCAGCATAAAGAAGTCATTATGTGTAAATGTGCAAATATGAACTTTTGTTTATTTAGACACTTCTTCTTTATTGGTAAAACAGAAAAACTAGAAGTTTGTGAGATTATATATATTCAGATTGCAAAGGAATTTTGAAATAAGAAACTTTACTGGGGGAAAAAGTGAAAAGAATGTCGAAAGCGATTTTTTAATTTTTGGAAATTCACATATATTGAAGGGTCTACTACACAAACATTTGTTTATAAGTAACAAGCATTGTATTTTATATCACTCAGTTATAAAAAATATATGTTAACATCACCAGCTTTGAATCATGAGTTCATCAAGTATAGTGATCGTAAATTTTTTTGGAAGTTATTCACCAATATCTAATGGTGTATCTAGAAACCACGTCAGGAAGACCAATATTTTGTAACAACACGTTTCTACCTAATATAATAAATGAGTTCACAGATTAAAAAATAGAAATTTTTATTAAAAATAGTGCAGCACAAAAAAATGTAATCTAAATTACCTATATATATATATATATATTAACGATAATAAATCAAAATAGACCTATGAATTTCGCTAATATTCCCTGATTCGTAATCCTGTATCGATACTATATCCATAAAAACCCAAACATACAATTGTCCACAATATCAAATAGTATGTAATAGCTGTTATAAATAAATCATAATTTTATTTTTACTTTTTTTTCTAGGTGAAGTTTCAAATACCGTGTAGATTAAATAAAATTCCTAGACCTTGACAACAGTAAAGTCAGAAACACAAAGCATTTTAAATCGTTAAACTTAAAAAAGAAAAACATATAATAATGTATGGAACAAAGACATCATGGTATATGCAAAATATGTTAATCTTGTTGCATATATTAATACTTTAACAGTTTATATTGCAATAAATAAATAAAGTATTACTTAGTAATAATAAGTTAATATGTATTTGTATTACAATATTCCTTGTTTGAAAACTATGCCAATCACAATCTTTATAATCATTATAGCTAGAATCTAGTTTTATAATAATTGGTATGATATGATAAAAAAAATGACCACTATAATATGTATCATAAATTCTGAAGTTGTCTGCCATATCATGCAAACAGTACTAATTGCTTGTAAAGCTGTTTATATTTAAAAATTCTATAAATATAAACAAATTAACGCAACAACTGAAAAAATTTCAAATAACTTCTACAGTATACATATTTTAAATACATTACAGGTATGTATGTCATTAGATATAAAATTTGAATATATAATATTAATATAGTTTATGTAAAGTTTGTCCCTATAGATATTGGTTTAAAATACATTTTATTTATACATATTTTCGATATTTCTTGGTGTTAGCAGTAAACATAGCTTCTTCAATACCGATACTTCAATGGAATACCATCAGAAGTTCAAACTGTCCCCCCATTTAAAAAATATTCTCTTTTCAATTTATCCAAAAGCTATGTTTTGAAGTATTTACAAAACTGAACTAAACCTTTTTTTCCGAATAAATTTGATGAGTCAAGTGGCTCTTTTTTTTGCATCTATTATTATATTATTACTAAAAGATTGAAGATTTGATTGTTTTTGTTTATATATATATATACGTATATATACTTATATAAGTGAACCTTTTTTTTAGATTTCGTTTCCTTATTTTTTATTAATTTACATATCGTTCAGCTTAGGCCATCTTATAGTAGGCAAAAGCATTATATCTCTTAACTCTTACTTACTATTTTTTTTTGCAAAAGCAATATCTATTGTATCAATAAATCTTATATCCCTCACTCATGTTGGACATTGGTTTTACCTACATTTAAAAAATATTTTCAAAATTTTGTTGAATATGTCTTACTAAGCTACATTTGGTTTATCTACTATTAAGAATGCTGTTAAATTTTTAAAATAAAAATTAAGCATTTAACAGTGTTTTTTTTACATAATACTCTTCATTCATCGGTTAATATATTATTAGATTACAATAGAAGATTTCTCTTAATATTAAAGAATAAAATTTTTTAAACGAATAACAGTATGTACAAGGAGAGAGTATTTTGTGATTTATCTCTCAAAAAATATCTTTTAAAATTAAGAACATTCCTGCCTGCAGGTACTCGAAATCCTTGAACACAAAAATAACTTTTTACATTCCCATAATTGACTTTAATAATTAAAAATAATTAAGAACTTTAACGCTATAAATAATGTACATGAATTTGTCCGATTTAAATGTCTTTTATAACTGCCTATTTGTTATTTCTAAACTATTTAATACATACAGATATTGAGTAGGAAACATGACTAATGGATTTCCTATTGAATATCTTATATATATATACCTCTACGGTATAAGTACCTAGCCCGAGCGTTTATAAAATTAATATTTTACAAAAATATAAGTATTATATATTTGCATTGTTTAATTGTCAACAAATTAATGTTAGCATAGATACACCTACATTAAACAGAAATGAAATTAATATCCAACAAATTCATGTAAATTTGTTGCTGTACCAACATACAATTTATAAAAGCCAAAAAATATAAATCTAATCAATAATTTCTAGCTTAACTGTCTTTTTTAAAGAAATATTTATGAGGATGGTGGGCTCATCAAAAGAAACATTAACAATGTATTCCACACTAGATTTTTTGAAAATAAACAATAGTGTTTATCAAAATAAACCCTATGTATAAATTCAAAATTTCAGTTGCCAATGAACTAGTGTTAGCGAATGTACTTTTTAAACAATTTCAAACAGATATGTGCAGACTATAACGTGTTCAATGTGTTATTCTAGTTCAGTATATTTTTTAAGATGTAGATAATATAATTGATTGCTTTATTAGTATAGGTATGTTTAGTACGTATATGTTTAATATGTGTATGTGGTTAAAAGTTAAGAAGGTAGTATTTAAAACATTTTAAAATTCTAATCAAATTATTTGAATATATCATCAACAGTTTTTCACTATTTTCACCTGTAATAAAACAATGAATATGATAATCTTCAAATTTTAAAATTAAAACTGAGATTATATCATCGATTAGAATTTAAAGCAAAAGTTATGCTTAGAAAATATTGATTTACAATAACAAAATTTGAAAATGTTCATGTACAATCAAAAGTATAATGAATGAGGAACAAAGAAAGTAAACTTTTTTTCTTTGCTTGTATTGGCACAATACATGGTTTGAACATTAATGTTACAGTTTTAATATATGGATGATCTTTATTGAAAATTACTCAATATAGCTATTAATCGTTTGCAATGTTTGAGCAGAAATTATGACATTATTATTTTGAGTTTTTTCTGATGCCAATGGGACTGTTTGTTAATAATTGCATTTCTTTGGACCGATTTAATGATTGTTTTATTTATTTCATCATCATTGGCGTCATTATAGTGAACATATGTTTTTTAACTTATAATTATAATTGGAGAGAAAAAATTTTAACTGTCACATTTAACAAATTAATAATATTTTTAGAAACCGACCAAAATAAGATAGCATGATTTTTTTGTTTTTATCATAACTGTGATAGATTTGTAACCAAGTAAATTAGTAATTCTAATTGGTGCAAACAATTTCACGTGGCATATGAATTATATTCTTAAGTAAAGATCCAATAATATAAATGTTAATATGAGTAAAGATTCATATTAAAAACACTTATGAAATCACTTTAATGTGCTTTACGGCATTTGATTGATATGGAATTATATTATGATATATTTCTTTATATTGCTTTTTATTTATTGACTGTGTATACAAAAAAGTTTCGCATAATAACAATTTGAAATAATTTTAGATTGAAAATACTTTAGCAATCACATAATAATTTTGAGATTTTTAAACAATTGGCAATACATATATGAATTTAACACAGGAGAAAGAGCACTTGGAAAAGAAGTATTGCTTCTGTCAGAAGGGTTTAAAAGACAAACTGAAATTTTTTAGTTGATTTAATGCTTAACGTTATGCCATTGCTGACTCAGGACGAACCATACCCAGAACAGTATTGACCTTAAGATATTGTGAAAGTTGTTAACAAGCTAGTTATTTTTGAATAGGGATTTTGTCCATTGTTTTTGCAAAAAAGGGATAAACACTTATACTCTAGGGCATTATATAATAGCTACAGTCTATTGAAATGGACTTTTTTTTACATTATTTTGGGAGTTTCTGCAATTTGTTAGATCAAACGTTAATGGTAGTATATTTAATATTGAATGAGGGAAGTAGCTGTGATTAAATTTTTATTTGATTAGTAAGATGGAAATATTTTTTAATTCTTTGATTTCCTATTTTTTAATTGTAAATTGATTTTGTTGATAAATAAATTAAGAAAATGTCAATTATATCTAAATATCCATATTTAGAGTATCTTATAATAGGTTTAAACATTTGAAATTTTATCCTTTTATTATAACTCAGACGTTAAACAGATGTTTTAACTAACTTGAAGTATTGTCAGAATAACTTGAACTTGTAAAAGCTATAACTGATTTTCCGTATTAAAAATATAACTAAGTGACATCTAAAAAACTTAGTGGTAGCATCAACTTGCCAAATAACTGTACTGTTAAGTTTTTGTGAATATTTTTACAAAAGTACCTACCATATTTCTACTTTAGTAAGGGTTTTACTGTACTGTTTAGATTGGGAAATGGCGCAAAGCAATCCTTACATAGTTCTACTAAAAATATTGTTTGAAACCACCAATCCTCTAAAATGTTTGTTCATAGAAACTTATTCTAATGTCTTTTTTGAATGCATAAATACAAAACAATTATACAATAATGTTGATACAACAAATTTTTAACTACACTAAACTAACACTTAAAAATATAAAAATAATACAATTTTTGTGCATTCACAAAAATATGAGTTTGAGCACCAATATTTATTTATTATTCATTCATATGCAATACACAAACTAACTCTACTCAAAACTGTTTATGTACATCCGATCGTTTTTTATTTATTGGAGTATTGCAAACGCGTTCATTGTACAGCAGGTATTTAATATTCTTCATAATATATAATTATCTATATTCTCTTAAATATAAATATAAACTACCATTTTTTTATTAACTACATGATATGTATGAGCGAATTATATATTATATCAAGTCCGCTATTTTTAGAAGTACTATTGAAGCAGTATTTCATTGGGTTTAGTTAATGCATGCATTAAGAAACGCTGCAAATTAAAATTTGTAATCATTATTTAACAAAAACTGTATTTTGAAACAAATGTATTGTAATAATGATGAAAGTGTAATTAAATTTCAACAGGATAAGATTACAGATATTATTGAATCTACGGAAAAACCCTAGATAGTCTATGTAAGAAGTATTAAATTTTATAGCCTTTGTATTTGGTATGGGTTAGTTATTATATGATAGGAAGAGTGTAACTCTTGTATTTAACAGCCACCACGGCTTCGATCGTTCTTCCATTAATATATGTTACTATAATATTAGTTTCACTTATAAGTTATAAGGATTACATTTTACAATATATTACATTCTTAAATTATACATATTGTGCATGCTTTGCAAAAACACACAATTAAATTGATTTTATTTTTTAATTATGGATTACATAGCTGCAAGTGACGCAGAAAATTGACATTTTTATTTCTGACCACATTTTCAATTACTTTAACAGATTTAGCATCAATTTGAAGAACAAAATTGTAAACAAAACATTCTAGATGGCTTTCATAACACCTAAGAATAACATATTGTATGAAGGCTGTACTGCATAGACTGCATGCATTTGTACTAATGAGAGGTAGTATTCCTCCAACTTTTGCAATGTGCTATAAAATCGTGGTCTTTAAATTTGTAATCCCATAATAAATATCATTTTTGAAATTTCAATATTTTGGAAACCATGAGAGGTAAGGAAATAGAACTGATAGGAGTGGCAAAAGACCTAAAGCAGATTGCTTTATCACCATGGACTAACAGTTGGATGAGAGTCCTTCATGATTAAAAGCGTATATAATTCATGCACCAAGGTTCAATTACGTAAATTTTACATAAGTAGGTCAACAATAATAATCAAAGCTGCCCATTAATAGAATCCCAAAAGTTACGAATAAATTGAAGACTGGTATAGAAAACACCTTATCAAATGGAACTAAACACTATCAAACAGACTTATGAAATTAAGTAAATATAAAATTTTCAGTTTCGTTACTACTACTATCAATATCAGGTCAGTCCGTAAGTCCGTGCGTTTTTTGCATTCTCATTTAGACAAGTGTTTTTAACACTATTAGAGTTCTATTCAGGGTCACACAACTCTCATTTGCAGTTGAAGATTTGGCGAGAGCAGTTATGCTGAGTGTTTTTAAACAAAAGCAAAAGCTGGGCTACATCCAAGAAAAGTTATTTTGTCTGTATGGTGGGACACGTTGGGTGTAATCTACTTTGAACTGTCAGACAATTACAACTGCAATATATTGTGAGGAATTAAAATGTCTAAACCAAAAATTACAAGAAAAATGACCATCTCTGTTAACAAGAAAGAATAAACGATAACGCTAAACTACACTACAAATTTAACTTTCAGAAAACCGGAAAGCTATAACTGATAAAGACCTAGTGATTATCATTTATTCCGAGGTCTGCAGAACTTTTTAAATTTGATACCAAACTAAAACATTTTTATGAAAAAGAAATTAAAAAGTTGCTTTCAAGATGGCAATACATTTTTGAAAATAATAATGTATATATTTTACATTAAAAATCTTTTAATATAGTTCAGTATGGTGTTTTATTTTAACTATAAATATGCACGAACTTATAGACTGGCCCAATAGATTAATTTCAATCAATCAAGATTAATAAACTTCTTCTGTATACAAATTCCTAGTTATTTTAATCACAAAGCTCTTTGAGAACATTTCAAATTTTATTAAATAGATGTAAAAGTATTCCGTACTAGGAAAAATGCATGTTCTGGTTGTTGAGCATTTATTTTTTGAAGTTTTATAAAGTCCCCAATCAGAGTGAGATGACAATGTTTTTCATAGAATTCGATCATTTGAGAAGTGAATACTTATATTTGAACGTAACTTTTACTAAGTCTTTCATTAATCTTAGAAACAATTGCAGTGTAGGTAAAATCTGTAAATTTAAAAAAAAAAAGTTAGATGAATAAAAGCATATAATTTAAGTTATAAAGAAAATAGGTTTATGATGAATTTATAATTTGCAATTGAATAACAATCAAGGCTTTCAGAAGGGGAGGCATATTGACTCCACTGCTGTTCATTAATAATGGATAAAGTGATGATTGAAATGGGTAAAAAACAAAGGAAGGACCTTTTTGATGGGTTACAGCTATTAATCACAATTGGCTTTTCTAGATTGCATTTTCTTGGTTGTAGACTCTTAGATTGAACTTGTAATGTAATTGAATAAACCAAGCATGGAAATGAAAATAAGTGTATCCCATATTGAACTCAAGGGAAGCCATACAAGTGAAGATAAATAAGTGATATTGAACTGAAACATATGGATATTTTTAAATATCTCAATGAAATTTTGGCAATGGATGGAAAGCTGAAATCGGAGTGTCAGAATTACTCCGGCAGCAAAATTTCTGCGTGACATGAACAAGGAACACGAAAAAATATGGAGATTTATAGTGGTGAGACATGCGTACTGAACAAGAGAGATCTTAGTAGAATAAAAACTGCAAAAGTGACATCAGTATTACCTTTAAATGTGACAATATATTTTTTGGCCATTATAGACCTCTAAATTTGACATCAATTTATACTAATTTTTCAACTTCAAAATGTCATATGATTTTATTTTGTTATCGTATATAATTAGTTCCTGTAATTATGATGTATTGCTTCCTTGGCTGCACAAGAATAAATATTTTTAAAATTTGATAATTCTAGTATTGGAAATGGAAATGGAAATTTCATGAAGATTAAATATACAATAAGGGTAATGATAAATCTACTGCAACACTGAACATTGCGATACATCTCATAATGTGCTTAGTCATGAATGTAAAGCCATATACATGAAGTGAATTATGTATCGTACATCTAGAACAACTAATTACTAACAGAGTAGTGCTAATGAAATCCTAATAACAAAAACACATGTCCACTGTTCCTATATTTTTCGATGCATGTTTGATTTCTGATTTTCATAACTACTTGGCTGCTTGGCTTTTTTTGTTTACCTCACTGTTTTCTACAGGTACCTCCAAAATTTAAAAGTTATAAATATGACATCATAAATTGGTCAAAAATTATCAACGTAATGTCAACGTTATAAATGAAACATCAAAAAATCACCAATGTTTTATTAAAGTTTGGGAGTGGTTGGTGCAACAAAAATAAACTGATTGAAGGTTATACCCTTGAAGAGGGTTTTACGGGTAAATCAGTTAAGTTGCTATAAGTATACATTATGAGGATGTAGGAAGTGAAGTTGCCTTGGAGGATGTTAGAGTAAAGAAGAATTTGAAGAAGACCCATATGGCGAGCGATAGACATGTCTGCAGAAATTTGGAAAAATGACCTATCATAGGAGAGAAGGAATAACTTACATTTATGAATTGATTAGAGATTATTTGCAGAAGTGTCAAATTAATTATGGTGATGGTAAAATGCTCACTCATTCAAAGCTGATTTTCATATGTACTGTTATGTTTTGAACTGAACTTTAACTACAAGAGCTTTCAAATAATCTTTTAATAGAAGCTAAATCTTTGCAATGAGAATGCTGTACAGACATTCCATGATGTTTAAATTAGTGAGATATCTGTTAGAAGACCAAAATCATTAATTTCTGTTTTGTAAGTGACTGAAGTGTTTGTTAAATCTAAGTCCTGTTTAAAATATATTCTCACATATTAGTGATAATGATGATAACGATGACACTAGTTAGACACTTCAATTATTAAAGTAGTAGTTTACATCTAGGTATGCCCATCCAATGGAACTTACGAAAACATATGATAGTGTAAGTATAGGATGAAATCATAGTGTGGATATAAGAATAAAACTGTGAAATTCATTTGTTACAAAATACATTTTTGTAGGGTGTACCAATGTTTTTTTTTATAGTAACACTATATGTTGTAAGATATAAAGGAAAAATAACACTAACACTAACTAAACAAAGATGTTTGTGTATTGCTTTAAACGGCTAATCTACAGATATATATTTTTAAAGTTGCATATTGCAGCAAAAATGTTTTTCTACTCTACAATGGCAGTGAAAATTAGTTGAAAATTAATCGTGAACATTATATTACATATATGTATATAAAGAATACATACAACACAAACAAGTAACAAAAATAGGAAAATTAAGTTTACGTTATAGTTCTTGTATATAAGCTAAGTTACAAGTCAATATGTATAATATGACTAAGCTAAAGTCTAGTTCGTTTACTAGAACTTTGACTGTTGACATTGGTGTTACAGTTTCATCATAATTATTCACTAAATGGACATGTTTTACTAATCTTTTTTAATTGACCACAGTGTCGACTTTACACTAATTAATTAAACAAATATTCTCTGTATAAAATTTTCAAACGTCGAATAAACCACTAAAATTCTGAAAACTATCGTACGAATTTTAAGCTAATCTTTTTACTAGTTTTGTAGTGATACGACATTTTTTCTACCTCTTATCTATAATACTATTACCACCTTATTTCACAATATGCGTGTTTTTTTTGAAAAATCATTGGTGTTCTTCTTTTTGAATTAAAGCTTCATCATTGTGCTGAAATAATTAGAAAACTTTTTTATTAAACTAGCATTTGTCTAAATTTGTATAGCAAATTCTCAATTGTTTGGGTTTTAGAGAGCATTATATAGCAATTTGACCTCCAAAACAATTTCTAATTTAATATTTACACTTCAGTTAAAAATTTGCAATTCAAATTATTACTATTGCTATTATTACGTTATGAAAAATATAAATTGGTTTAAAGTATTACATCGAGAATTCAAATCAAAAATACTACATTGCTCCAATTTATATAAGCAGCAACAAATATAATGTATAAAGATTATGGCTTATTTGAAATTAATCGAGACATTAATTTTGAATATATTTGTCACTAATACTATTTGATGCTTTAAAAAAAAATAGGTGTATCGATGTGCATTAAACCTTTCTTTATATATCAAAAATGATAGACTCGTTCTGTTAAAACACATATATCTAAGAGCCATTACCACTCGGATTCAACTTCGGACGGTACTTCAACAATAGTACACAATATATTGCTTCAAACACCTGTAAATAGTGGTACGTAGCAATAAAGTAAATTTTATATACTATTAAATATATCTACTGATACTATTCTCATATAAAACATTTTTTGTATGAGAGGATGAAAGGTAGAAAAAGTTTATGTTAAAATCTTCTCAATGTTTTATAGATGAATCGAATCACTACATAGAAGACTTGGAAAGGTACATGTTAATTATTCTATTTTTGATGTGTTTATGAGTGAAAATTTGTAGTATGAAAATATGATTCCGTTGCTAACATTTAAACGTAATACTCAGATGTAAGTTATATCCATGTAAATTTACTTTAAAAAAAACTGCAACAGAAATGTCAACGAATCAATCCTACAATCACAGCTCTGAATCCGTAAATCAGAAATACTTAGGTCATACAATGTCTAAACATCTCACTTTTGTTGTCACCGTGCATTCTTATTAAATGCATAAAAATGTACCAATTAACAGCCAAAGTAGACATCTTTTTAAGATTACAAGAATATATAAATATCAAGATAAACAGGTGTCCACTACTTTTAGCATTATTTAAATAAATTATGAACAATTTAAAGTTTTTTGCTATGTATTTTGTTTTCTTTGTTTTGTTATCATTAGGTAGTACTTAGATTAAAGCCACTTAGTGACTATATATATATATATATATTTACGTTATAAGTGTGTTTTATACATAACCATACAAGGGGTACGTGATATAAATGCAACATGCTAAGTACTGAAAATAATTCTTCATCATTGAACTATAGGGTTTTTCATTCTTCAGCTGTTGTTCATAGATTGACTCTTTTTAGTATCGTCGCCCCTATCGGATCTAAAAGAATAAATAAAATTAATAATTGTATAAAGATTTGACTAAAAAAGATATATCATATTTGTTATCAAAACAATTTTCTCCTGTGGCTGGTAGGTAAAAAAACATTGTTTTACCTGGAGGAGTGTTTGTCATTTTATTTTCAACGATGTTTTTATAGCAAATTACAAACTTGCTGAAGGTCATTATGAATGCTGGATGCGCTGAATTTTATATACATTACATATTAATTATTATAATGTTAATTTATAATACAAAAAGCAAAGTAACTACAACTTGAATCGAAAGAAAAAAATTATACAAAAGTGTTTTGATATAACTATTGAGTTGGCCAAAAAGTCCGTTTTTTAAACAAAAATAAGACTCAAGTTTTAAACACAAAACGATTTCGTTCCAGTATCTTCTGCCATCTCATGGGCAGATTCATATTTCCCCGCTCAAATAATTTCTTGTCTGTACTGGAGAAAACCCTTCCAGATGAATTTTTACATCCTCTTCATAGTTCAAGGTCTGTCCATTCAGTAAATTTTGAAGAGACTGAAATAAGTGGAAGTCTGAAGGACGAAGGTCGGGCGAATATGGAGGGTGCGGCAAAATTTCCCAGCCAATCTTCAGTAACTTTTGCCACATCTGCAAAGAAGTGTACATTGTTGTGATGGATGCCCTGGCAATTAGCTAGTTCTGGATGCTTCTGGTAGATCATTGCATTTAATTTGTCCAGCTGGTCACAGTAAACATCCCAATTGATGGTCCTGTTCGTGGGAAGAAGCTCTTAACAGACAACATCCTTCCAATCCCACCAAATTGAAAGCATAACCTTCTTCGGGTGAAGTCCTGCTTTCGAGGTTGTTTGTAGTGGTTCGCCGCACATCCTCCATGATCGTTTGCGCTGCACATTATTATAGACGATTATTTTCTTCACATTTCTGCAATGAATTGCATATAGAAATTCTTTGGGCAAGATTAGCCCCATTCAGTTGATGGGGAACCCAAACATTGAGCCTGCAACATATCCAAGTTAATGCAGATGATAGTCAACACTCGATTTGTATAAAGAGGATGGGTATCGATTAACTCCTTCAGTTTATCACTGTTAATCTCAGTTGACCGGCTAGGGCAAACTGTGTCTTAAAGCGAAAAATTTTCCAATAGAAATCTTAAAAAACACTACTGGCACGTTCCATAATAGCACCTTCTCAGTACACATCACATATCTTCTGGTAAGTTTCCGCTGCTTTCTTGCCTTCTTTAAAATAAAAGAACATGAGGTAACGATAATGTTCATTTAGGTTCTCCATTTTCAGGGAGATCCCAAACACACAAAATTAAACTGGCCTCGTTGTAATTTTGCGTAGAACTATGTTGAAGTGTCCAGTATCTAACAAGTGTGCACTTACGAGGGATTGAAGGAAGTTAACTACTTATTAGAGTGCTTGAAGTTTAATGTGACAAAAACTCTCAGACTCTTTGGATACCCCGATATTATGTAATTTGCTCTGGACTGGAATCCCTATATTCCCGCAGGGTTTAGAAAATGTTATCTATCAATCTCTGTTTCACACACTTTTCGAAGGAGGTCAGCTGCATTATCTTAATGCTTTTGGATAAATCATTGTCTATTTCTGTTGCCCAATAGTAAGTTCTATGATGGGTACTTCTAATTCTGTGAAAAGGGTCTGTGAAATTATCATATCTTCTTGAGGTATAAGCATGGAAGTGTAGATTTGTTGAAAATTCTGATTTTATCTCAGGAATATAGAGTAGACTGGCAAGTATTAATAAACCAGTAACTTAATTCTAAATAATGGTTTGAAACTCTCTCAATGATTCTCACTATACACAATTTTCTTTTCATTTCATTAACCTAATTTGTTATATTTCAGGTGATAATCCCCATATGATTATAAATATATTTACATACATAGGTTGCTGCACTATGAAAGTTGAATGTTGAGTTTATTTTAGGGTTTGCTTATAAGGAAAGTAAATTGCATTGTTATGATACTGCCAGCTTCTTTAAACATAATTGCATTAATATTGTAAACATTTTTAGATGGTTTTCTTTTTATAATGTTTAATATTTTTAGTAGGTTCTAAGAATAATCAGTTTACATTGTGTGATATTAGTACTCTTGCTGAATCCAGTGCGCCTGGAACCTTAAGGTTTCTATTTCCCTGTATTTTGTTTCATTACTCTCCAAATTAATAAGTATTATAAGGATAAAGTGAAATATTGTACGTAGGGCTAGCTGCATAAAGGATGTGGTAACATTTCAGACTGCACAACTTTTACAATATGATATGAAAACTTCAGTGAGAAATAAAATGACCAAAAACCATTCCACACTGGTGTCTTACCTGTTATTTAGGCCTATGGATGTGGAACTGTCCCCTTGAGACACTAACCTTTGGCGGACATCCGACAACTGGTCCACCTGCCTCTCTTTTTCTGCTCGTTCTCTCTGTAATCTGCAAAAGAAATAAAAACAAATTGAAATAAAATAATCCTAGAGGTATTTATTAGAGAATTGTATATTTTTCTTAAACTAGATACAAATAATAGGTTAGTTCTTAAACTTACCACTGTTGTATTGACAGTTTCATCCCAGAAACTATGTTAGCAATAACATATCCAAAGATTGTTAGGAAAAGAAAAATATAGTAATAAATACAAAATTTAAATATATTTTAGTTAGAAAATGTTTAGCACTTGACTAAAAGGCAGGAATTTTGTATTATCAAATTTCTTCTTATACAAAACACACACATACACACACACACACATATATATACATATATATATAACAGATTTTCTGCTCTGGAAAAATATAATGATATCGATAATGTATTTCATATAATGACAGATACAGCTAGAGTCAAAGGTGGAACTGCCAATGGTAAGAAGGAGTTGAAAAATTCCGAACTTACCAAGACCCTACAAAGGCAGCATTGAGCACTAAAAAAAGTAAAGACATAAAGGCAGAATATAGAATATGATAAACTTTCAAAGACCATTAATGAGCAAAGCCATCTTCCACGTGATAGAGCAACATAGGAATTACAAACAGGTGAAACATAGACCTATGATTGGGAAAAAGCAAATAATTGCCCTTAGATCTGAAAACGGTGAGAGAGTTGATGAGAGAGAGGAAATCTTTGAGTGGTTAGAAAGTTTTAGCAAGAACTACTTCGAGATGAACGTAATCATATGAACATCTCTTCCGAGGAAGACATTCCACTAATATTATCCTCAGAAGTTGCACACACTCTAAAATCAATGAATTGTGGAAAAGCACCAGGGGAAGACGGAATCACTGTTGATAAATTAGAAATTCCTGGAGATAAGATATATACAGTTCTGACAAAACAGTATACGCAATGCATAAAAACATAACATATACCAGCATCTTGGAACAAGGCAAAAATTATATTTATCCATAAAACAAGAAATAAAGAAGATCTGGAAAATGACTCTCCAATCAGACTCACAACTATGGCTTATAAGATCCCTACCAAAATAATTACGAATCGCCTAACAGACAAATTCAATTTGTACCAACGCAAATACCAGGTAGGTTTTCATAAGAGATATAGCATTATTGCCCACATTCACACAGTGTGTGAGTTGATATCTATAAGTAACGAGTATAACCTGCAACTATGTTGTGCTTTTATAGACTACGAGAAAGTCATCTGCAGTTATTAAAGCTTTGGTCAAAAATGGTATTCCATCTGTTAATTCAAAACCTCTATGTAAAAGCCACATTAAATATTACATTACATCTAGAAACGGAAACCTTTTGTATTCAAAAAGGTATTAGATAAGAAGACACCATATCGCCAACGTTGTTCAGTGCAGCTTTAGAGTATATATTCTGGGAACAAAATTGGTAACAAAAAGGCATTAAAGTGAATGAAGAATATCTTGACCATTTGAGATTTTCAAATGATAACGTTTTATTTACACACAATATCCTAGCTCTAGCTAATGTGTACATCGAGGGCACACTAATCGAAACCGTAATATCATACATGTATTTGGGCCAGCTCGTAAGAATGAATAGAAATATTTTTTTAGATATAGTCTGAAGAACTAAGCTTTCAAGGAGTACAACTAGATGTTTACGCAAAATATTTATATTGTAGATGCCCTTGTGTTTGAAACACAAGATTTTTGATAGTGTGTTTTGCTTGTGATGATGTATGCTAGTAAAACGTGGACATTGAAGGTCTCACATATACAGAAGTTCCAAACAATGCAAAAAATTATTGAGAGATACATGATGGGTTTAAAAATTAGTAAAAGAAGGCCAAATTTATAACATATACCTGCATTTTTGAGATATTTACAAGTGTACTCTATTTTGTTAAAAAATATCATAACATATTCGTATTATTCCAAATGAAATGTAAATAATTTAAACAAAAGAACTTATAAGAATTTATAACTGTGATTAATTCAAAACTCTTTCAAGTAAGCTCCAAGAGCTGTTCATCTGTATTTGAGAGATATCTGTGAATGTATAAACACTAGCAAGGAACGGATTCACGAAAACACTTGCAAAAAGTGTTATTTTATGCTTTGCAATACATCACTATTAAACTTGTAATGCAAGTTTATTACTAGGTCTTGAATCTGGAAGAGGGGTTAGAGTTTAAATTTTTAAAGTTTAAAGATATCTGTAACGTATGTTAGTGTGTATAACCAGTTCCAGCTGTTTTGTTTATATTCGAATGAATAAGACATGATAACTTATAACATGGAAAATCATGAAAAGTATCTCTCAACTTTTAGACTAGGAATGCAATTTGACAGTATGAAATCTTTTGAACGGGAAAATATTTTGATGTATAATATAGACTTCGTTCATATACATTGAATCTAGTAATAAAATAATTTAAATTTCTATCTAACTTTTTTTTATTAATTTTCTCCAGGTCAACACACTGGGTGTCACGCATGGAATTCGTGTAATAGAAGTGGCATCATATAATATCCCTAATGGGGTCGGCTTATCAAGCCCCCTGTCTCTAATCAACGCCTTCCAATTCGTCTGTTGTGGAGTCTGCAATTATGTCTTGAGGAAGCTTCCTCTTAAGCCTAGTGCGTATCATTCGCTCTCCTAGAGTGTAGTGGACTGCACCAGGGCACTCTGACAACTTTTCATGGAATGTTCTCAGGAATCCCTTGATAAATTCGGAGATGGTAGTGAAATTCTTGTTTCGCACATAGAGCTATTAGCTTCATACAGTATTGTCTGAACTGTGTTGATAATATTTGTTCCTGTTGTTGAAGTTTTGATACCGCTGTGTCTATACTACCATTTTGCGTTAGAATTGCGGTGTCATATGCGTACATAGCGAGCGTTGTCGTGTTTTCTAGCCGCAGTATGCCATTCATGAAGATATTGAATAAAACCGGTCCCAGAATTGACTCCTGCTTCTTTGGGTTGTGTTATGGAGTGTTTCGAGTTTATTCTGATTTGGAATGTGCGACTTTGGAGGAATGATGTTAGTGTGGCCGTCAGGAACTTAGAAAGATTAAAGTTGAGTATTTTGTACACCAATCTATCTATCCATATGCTGTCGAATGCCTTTGATAGATCTAAGAAACTGCCGCCGTGTGCACCTTATTCTCGAAGCCTTGGTAGAGTGCTTCGCTCTGAATCTAAATTGTAAAGTACGAATTGTGTTGTTTCGGTTCAATTCTTTGGTTAGTCTGGCTAATATAGTCTTTTCAAATAGCTCTGAAAGTGTCAGCAGCAGACTTATCGGCCTGTAGCTTGATGGTAGTTTTTCGTTTTTCTTGGGTTTTGGAAATATTAAGATGTGTGCGTGTTTCCAGGTGTCTAGAAAGTATCCTTGTCTCAGGCATGCATTAAATATGTTTGTGGTGAAAACTATGGCCTCTCTGCTCATATTTTTGAGAATTATGTTTGGAATTTTTTCGTGCTCTCCACCCTCCAGGAGAAATGTTTTTTATCTTGCCAATGTTACCCGGTGTATTACTTTCTACATAATCTATTTTGTTCTTAGCGAATTCTGTGCTGTTTTGCAAAATTGTGGTTCGAAAGGTATCCTGGAGATAGTCGCGAAAGGCTTCACATTTTTTTGTTTCACTCGAGAAAGTGTATGTATGTATCTATCTACGTATCTGTAAATTTAGTCCTGCATCCAGGATAAATTTGAAACTCTTCTCGAAGCTCAAATAGGTGATTCAAGACATTTTCTTGTGAAAAGCAATGCACTTCAATAAAGAATAAGAGCATCATTAAGCACATGTTTCAGGAATATGTGCATGTTCTTGGTAGCAAGTGCTTTTCTGGCTATGAAACAAGGACTCAATTTTGCTTCAGGTGCAACTGTTAGAATGTTCTCGTGCCATCTGTACACAGGAGCTCTAATTTAATTCAGTCATAAATAATTTTACAAATATCACTCCATGTTATACATATAGGTTAGTTTAGGTGGATAAAATAAAATATCATCGTGAAATTCATTAGCCTATAACTATTTGATAAAACACAAAAGATGCTCTAAATTGATAATATCAGTGGATTCATCTGCCTGCAGTATATAGTAACAAGAATGTTTAATTTTTGGCAATAATTATGTACATATTGGCTAAATCAGTAAGTAGGAATTTTATTTCACATTCAGTGTCATACATACTATAAAGTACATAAGAAAACATTCAACCTTGAATACCTTTAGAAAAGTTTCTTTTAAAAGGGTGTATGTATCATACTTCAGGAAACTTTCATCTAAACAATCATTATTCGTTAGATTCTCACAAACGATTTACAAACAAATGGTTAGGTAAATGTAAATTACTTATTATACTTATTACTTATACAAATTACTTACTTATTTTTTGACTGCCTCATGAATTGTTGAATTTTCCGAGCTGCTTGATGTTGTCGACGTTGAGAATATGTTCTCCTACAAATTTAACATTCAATAATTCAATTTAATATTTTATATAGGTTATTTACAATCACTGAGTATATAACAATACTAAAACTCACATTATAAGCAATGTTAGGTAGTTTATTAGACAATAATTACTGTGTCAGTTAAAACATTGATAAATATTGTACTACAACAGAGTATTTTAAATATTTTTCGACAATTTCTTAAAAAAATGTGTTATTCTGGTAAACTATAATCATAAAATGTGTGGCTATAACCATTACGATTTTTTTAAACAAACTCACGCAGGTCCTTTTGGGTTTGTTAGAAATTACTAAATTACTTAAATCGTTACCAAGTGAAAACTTTGTAGGAATTCTGTAAAGTTGAATTGTGTGATTTTGTTTGAATGTGTGTGTGATTTGTTGTAGTGTACAATGACTAGGATTGATGGTTTTCATAATGTTCCTTACGAAAAAAGACAAAAGTTTGCCACTGATACTTTTGATATATACACTTAATGTGGAAGCCTTTCACAATATGAAATCTATTCTGCAGAAGCAGCTTTAAATTACTGTCTTATCTACTATATCGACTGAACTTAGTATAACCATACATTCATTTTTTTAATATGTACATAGTTTTAAGCTGAAAAATAATAGCATCTAGAACTATCACAATCCACAAACAATGGCACCAGCTACATAGAAGCAGGCAGGGCTTGGGTAAACACGGACAAATAGAGAGGGATTTGCCGACTATAGGTGTAAAATTTCTTATTGTTTTTGTGAAATGACAAATGAAACAATAAACTTCAAATATAATAAGAATAATAAAATGCCAATCAAGAGAAAAATTATTTTCTAGAATGAAAATTATAAAAATGCAAATCAGAATAAATTTATTATTATTAATATCTATAATTGTGGTGACATAATTGAGTTATTTGTACAATTTGGGGAAGTAATTTCAGAGCAGTTGTTTAGTTATATATGACTTTTATGTTAGTTACCTAGTTATGAAAAAAAAACATCCTTTTAATTTTCTACATAACTTTCTTCCAAAGATATACACTCATTCCATCTTCAGCATTAAGTGTATTTTGATTAAAATTATGGTTTGGCCTTTTTTGGTAGTGAAGAGTCCTTCTGAACCTACTGCATTTTTGTTTAGTAAGAGACTAACAGTGATGTTTCCAAGTCAAGCATTTGGTAATAATTTAGGAAAAAAGATGTCTGTAGCCCTCCAACGAATTCTTTATAGGGTTTTCTCAGATATAATCAATTTGAGAAATCCACCATATCATTCAGACTCAAATAGACAAATAACATTTTCAAAACACTTGTTTTTGATGCACTGAATTCATTGGCAATTTTTTTCATAGGTAGCTAACATAAAAATATGCCCATGTATTTATGGGGACATGTTAAAATCATTCAAAGCTTGAATATTTATACAAGTGAAACTGGTTAAAACCAATAAATAAAAAAAAATAGCAAAGCATGTTAGGTGTGTACTATGTTATTTGTATAGGATTAAAGCACAAAAAGACAAAAGCAAAACCAATAAAGAAATCTTACACCAAAACCAGCAAACCAATCCCACCGTGACAACTTACTTTAGCCCAGAAGCAGGAGTACCCTCCCTACTATTCCTTCCCCCCTGCTCCTTGTAGTTGCGGTAATAGTTCTGGATGCAAACTGCAGCTTCCTGGCTTTTCTTGAACCTCTTATGCTCACAGTATGACCTGTATCCATTCTGGATCACCATCGCGGCATGAGTCATCTGCTTATAATAAGCATACTGTTTGTAACGCCTATAATAGTTTTGAATCACAACTGCTGCTACTCTCTCCTTATCTTGTTCTTGTTGTTGCCTGCCTTTATACGATCGGTAAGCTTTTTGAATGATCTTTGCGGCTTCATACAATTCCCTCTGTTCCCGATCTAAAACAAAAATATTTCAAATGTTATTTACATGTTTTCCATAGAATTAAATAAAGCTGCAAACCTGATAGAGTTAGATTTGAGAAGTCTTTCTCAAAGAGACTTCCAGATGCTTGAAAAAATTCACAGAAGTCAGCCGTTGTTGGTGGTGGAGAAGGTGAATCTAATGTGAATGAACATGGAGACTGGAGACAGCTTGATGATGCAGGACTCAAGCTAGAGCATGGTGTACCAACATCAATATACCTGAAAATATTAGTATTTATTTTAAATTTTTTATTTCATACCATTAAAGGCAGGTTGCATTATTTACATGATCTAGCGACCTTCATCAAACCGACAAGTGTTAAATGTATTGATTCACTTGTGTTTTGACATGTGAATGTTCAATTATGTTTCAAACTTCTTCACAAAAGTCTAAAAGAAATGCAAGAAGTGTAAAAATATTGGTTTACAGAGCTGGTGTATTAACCTTCAAGGCATTGTACAAGTGGTATAATTGAATTCAAAAAGATTGAATTTATTGACAACTAGAAACATTTGGATGCCTTCTGACTTCATGCACAAATGAAAATAGTGAAAAAGTAAATGAAATTGTTCGAGAAACAAGATTTACTATTTTGGAAAAAGTCGATGATTTCCACATTTTAATTGACTCAGTGCACCAAATCTTAATTCAAGATTTGAACATGCAAGTGTGTGCAAAATCTGTTTCATGCATTTTTACGATCTTGTCACACATCGCTTCCCATCCAATAGATTTTGTCGGATGGATGACATTCAAAATGACTTTGAAGGAAAAACCGTCTTAAGAAGTGACAATTACATTAGAGTAAGTGTATGACAATTCTTCTCTTCACAGTATTAATTGATCATATTCCATATAATGCATATATTTTTACATTTTGATTCTAATCATTATGTAACTCTAATAGATTTTAAATAACATAGCTTTAATTTACCTATAGTTGTGATCAGAGAACTCAAAATTGAACTCAGTGGACTCGAAACTAGAAGAAGACTGATCCAAAAGAGGCTCCATGAATACATCAGAGAGTGTATCACTTGCCTGTAGTGTATCTGGAGGACCGGGACTATTATCCAGCATCATCTCTTCACTCTCGTTCTATCAGAATACATAAAAAAAGGTTATCCTTGTTATAAGATAAAAACAAATATAGAAATTACCTTGATGCGGTCAGGCATAGCAGCTATTATTTGTTCCGCTAATGTTAATACGCGAGCATCTTGCTCCCCTAAAGAATAATTTTATGTTAATAAACAAAAATAAATTTGTATTATTTACAACATTCACTAGCCACAATGAATAGCAACATAGAGAGGTATTAAAAACATTAATGTGTAAACTATTCTAACAAATAAGTAACTAACAGACCTGCAAGAAGAAAAATAAAAAAGGACAAATATATTGCAGGTACTTATATTTTATTTGCAATCTAAGAATTTCGTAATAGTAACTTTGTAATTTTTATAGGTATAGGTAATTTGTTTGTTAGATATATTTGGCAAAACATTTTTTTAACAATGATTAATAGATTATCTTCGTTAAAGAATAATTAAGTAAAATATGGCTGTGAATGTATTTCTGAAATTATGCTGTTATATATTTTTCTGTTATTATACACAATGCTCCAAAAAAATATAACTTATGAAAAAAATGGTGAGATTCTAGAATTATTAATGATCAGATTTATTAAGGTAAGGACCTTTACAGTATAGTAAATATTATTTTATCACCTCTTCAGAAAGCATTGCAGGTAAAAAGTATTCTCACAAAAAATTTCCTTTTGTCCAAGTCCAATTTCTATCTTCTATTACGAAACTACCTCAGAGTAACTAAGCTACTGGTTAATAGTAGCACATGTTATAAAAAGTACGAGACTGATAATCTGGATTTATATATCCCGAATAGCTGAGAGTATTCTTCCGCCTTCTAGCATCAAGTCGTAAGCCTATATATAAACACCGCTATGTCAATCAGGGAGCAGTTTTAATTCGATACCTTGTAACAAAAATCTGATGGTCTAGTAAGATGCGTAGCTGTAATACACCATTGGAATGCAGATGTATAATTTTTCATTGTGTTAATGCAAACTGAGCACTTTAGAATAAATACATTTTTAACTGTAATAGACTTCCACGGTTATTATCTGTATGAATGTTGTTTCCGGGTGGAAACAACATTCATACATTTTAAACTTGTTGAACTGTTATTTGTGAACCTGTAAAAACACAAGATTTCGTATAATAGACTAAGGTATTATATTATTATTTTTTGTAGTTTTCAGCTAATCTGAGATATTGATAAGCCTTGGTTAGTCGCACACAGTCAGTCAAAACCTGTTTTGGGTGACATCTGTACACAGCATGTGACAATATTTTTAAAGCAAAATTATTATATTTTATATTGTTTAATATTTATTATTACACAATAATTATTACAAAACAATTTAAGATAATATTTTTTAGTATTTCGAATATGTATACTTAGTTTAGACAAATGTTAATCCAAAGGGGTGCATAATTGAAACCAGATGTTTAGTAGAAATGGATTGAAGAGTTAAGTTACAAAGAAAATGAATATATTGTGAAAAAAGGTGATAATATTGAGAACGACTTTTAGCATAGATACACTTGCTTATGTGGACAATATGAAAGAATAACTGAAAATTGACTAAAGCATTTCAGCAATGTAGTAAAAGAGAAGAAAACTTCAGTTTTCAAACAAAACAAAAATGAACCATGTGCCATATTGCCCAAAAAAGGTTTACTGGTTTTGTAATTAATGCAAACACCATTGGTGAACCAGTGGGGCCCCAGAAATACGAAAATGGTAACGTATTATAATGATTACCCGTACAAAGAAGAGGATCACATGATAGTTGCTACCTTTGTGAAAAAACTCACTATAAATCAACAAGAATATGGTGTACGATATGTGGGAAATAGATTTCTACCGAGCATCTAAAAGAAATTTATTTTGATTGTATATATTATCTATTTTTAAATTTTATTATGTTTTTGTTTATAAATAAAATTTTTCATAAACATTTTCACTTATTTTTACTTAAATAGTTCCAAAAGTAAACTTTTATGAACTTCTGTCAGAAAAACCAACGACAAATGTAAATAAGGTTGCAACCGTACCTTAAGCAACTAAATTCACAACTGAAGTTGATGCGACTAACCAAGAGTTAAGAACAGTTTAATTTTCTAGAAATTTATTCACGTTGTTGCAAATTGAATATCATTATGTTGAGCAGGGCCATTTTCAGACTAGGGTTTTCTGTCAAAATGAACCGGCCTAGCAATCTTATGCACTAAACAACTTTCAAACTGATAGAAAGTACCCCTTAAGTGATACTTCCTGTATTACATAAGAATTTCCTCATTTCTTTCATCCCCATTTATGCACGGTAAATGTCATTTGTTAAACCTAGTGGTTTTTCTCTAAGCACTCAAGATGGTACCCAGTTAGCGACACTCAGTCTGTCTTTAGCAGTGAATCTGCATTTCAATCCTCTTTAGCATCAGATTGGTACAAACATTCAATTCAAGCTCTTTCTATGCTACGAGGAATTCATTATACACGAGAAAGATTTTTATTCGTGACTCAGCACAAGACGGTTATATAAGGATGCAGAAAATCCACACCCATTAAAACACTCTATATCAAATAGTGTAACCCCACGTGGGCAAGTGAAATATTGTTTCTTTAGTGTTTTGGTACATATTTTTATACCTTCTCCAGAAGCAGGTGACGATCTAATGCCTTATTAATCCAAACTTCAATCCAATAAATCCTATATTTCATTGCGTCCAGCGAAGGAACCAGCCAGGAGCAGATACACGATATATTTATTTTATTTTTCATTTTGAATTAGATTCATGTAATGTCAAATTAACTAATATAACCAACGAGCTCGAGGTACAAGTCCACTAAATAACTTACGTCCTTCTTAAGTGAGGCATTCAAAAGGTCCTTCAATATAAGATAGAGTATATACAATTTGCACTCTTTGTACGAATTTTGGCCCCTTTTCATTTAGATCATTAAGACCCTGTTCGAGCCATAAATATTTACGCACCACGAACATATAAACACATTTTGTCTTTCGGACCGAACAAAAGCTATTCAAATTTGGATTTCGAAACTGGATCCCAATTATTTGGGGAACACGAAAACTTCCTCAGATATTTCAGTTTGGGTCAATAAAAGGAGCTCATAAAATTCCCATAGCTAAGGTTAGAGCAGGTTGAAGCACAGCCTCGAAGGCTCAAATTTCTACAAAATTTGATTAATTTAATTTTGCTTAAACTGGATATAAAAGTAGATACAGTGTAGAAAAAATATTTACAAAGTTCTTCTGACTGTATTTCTGTTTATGATGTGAAAATTTCAATATTGTCAAGTTTGTCTCTAAATTTGATAGAAAAATTTCGAAACTTTTGTTTTTATGTTTGTTTTTGGTTATTTTTAAAGATAATATTATCTTAAAAAATACATTTTAAATAAGTTATATTTTATGGACACACTTTGTGTATATGATATAATATATTGGTACAAATGTAATGTTCATATAGTTAATAAAATATAATAGGAACACATTATATCTCATTTGACAATCAATTGCATAAATTGTAGTTTGAGAACATAAAAATATTGATGAACCAATAGAAATTCAGGTACATCAGTTGCTACTTCTTGATACAGTTATTGTTTAATAATTTATTTAATCTGATATTAAACAAGGCGTATTTCTTAATAACGATGACATACAAAATCAAGCAATGTTAGTTTATTTCAAATAAGTATAGTAGCTACCACCATACACACCATGGCAGATATCACTTTATAACAGTTGACAAATTAATTAAAATACAATTTTGGCATATCCAAAACAAGAAATTTACATCTTCGGATGTGAAAAAAGGCGAAGAGCATTTTTGCATACTTCACTAATTTGACCTCTAGTAGAGAGATAATAAATTTAGGTTTATTTTTTAAATTTATCAATTCAATTTCAAAATGTACAAATGAGATTCAATAGTAGTTCCATTTCAACATATATTATCTTATACATGCAATAAGCTTTTCAAAAGCAAAAAACTCAAGAAAAGAAGCAAGCAAAGCAACATTGAAATTAAATGAAAATAAAGTAACAACTATCACAAAACTATCTATTATCTATGTTTGCTAGTTGGAGTTTTTAAGTAGGTAGGTAGGTATGTAAGTATACAATAGTAATAAACGTTATTGTAGTAGAATGGTTTTGTTTAGGTTTGTAGTTAGTGCTAGATCTAGGTATTAGTAAAAAACTAATAATAAAATTTAAATCTATCTATGTACACTTCCTTTCAATAACAGATTCTTTGCCCATAGTAACTCTGTCCAATTTAGAAACGAAATTTATATCAACAAAAAAATGGTAAGTATGTATAGATGTCGGATTATGAAGTAAAAGTAATTAAAATAATAGGCATCTATATCTGACTTTGAGTGTGTGTAAAATAAGTATATTTATTGAGAGTAGAATAGATTTTTCTACTAATTTTAAATGATTAAAAAATCTATATTGCATCCATTACAAAACAGTTATAGGTTTGTGTTCAAGAGCATTCTATTAAGACTAACAAACAAAGCAAAATATAGCTGCCATTTCAGACATGGCTTGGCTTTTTACCATATTTATTATTTTTACAATTCCTTGTTGACCTATATACTTTTAAATGTTAGATGTAATTCATTGTTTCCTAGATTATGTAGTAGTATTTAGTATTTTGAATTAAATTAAACAAATGCAAGGGTAAGAAAAGTTAATCTCAAGGAAGTATATGATGAAAGGTTTTAATAAAAATACACCAACAATAATAAGTTAAACAACAGTGAGTACATAAACACCGAGACAGACAACAGAGAAGGTAAAGTTATGCTTGGCGTGTCACTGACCTACGACGCTGTTGCGGGTGTCTGATTCATCATCTGACACGGCTTCCACATCAATCAGGGGGCTACTGCTCCTGGGGACACTACTGCCCACTTCGCCTATCCATACCAAACCAAACCATCAGTCAAAGGATTAAAAATGATAAGAAAAAATATTGATATGTCAATTCCAGAAATTAAAAAAGGGTAAACTACTGATTTAAGTTTTATATACTTTTAAACAAGTCATATTAAAGCTTACGATGTTATTAAATTTCAAGCATAAAAATAACAAAAAAGTGCTATTTTGCAGTTGATATTAAGGTTCTTATTCCGTAAATTAAGGAATACATTAGAGATAGAAACTTTCAATGGGATATATCAAAATTGGTATTGTTTTTTCATGATATATGTACATTCGAATATATCATAAGTTATTTGTCAGTATAATTACATGTCACAAGTCTCATACTATGGTCAATGATATTATGACAAGGATGCTACAAAATGCATTAGTATATTGGGTAATTCAGGTTGGTAGACAAAACCTTTTTATTATCAGAGATAGATCTTTGCAAATTGAAAACCTACAATTATCATTGCCAATAGTCTTCAAAGTGTCATTTTGGAAGCCAACCTCCAGTATAATTTTGATTTTTTACCATTAAATTCAATATTGCTTGTTTGGTTCTACATCTGACTAGGTATATAGTTCCGGAGATATTGACTACTGAATATCTGCAACTCAAGGTTGTATTTGCACCTTGCAGTTTTGTTACTTATGGAGATAAAATAGATATTACATGTATAAAATATTATCTAACACCTGTTCTTTATGTCAAAAACTAAGAAAACTACACAAATGTGACCACCAGCTTGGATCATAGACATTTAGCTGTTAATATCTCCAAAATAAATGAGTATTGTTAGTATAGTCGTTCATGAATTAGAAAATGCATTAATATCAAGGATGGTTAAAAAATGATTCTTTGAGGCCATTTCTGATTAAATTGGATATGATATGAAACGATTCATACCATCAAAAATGCAAGTAATATTTATTTCAAATTTCATTGTTTTATCTCTTAAACATAATAAACTTAAATAAGTGCAAAAGTTAGTTTGAATCACAGTTATAGGGTGTAAACATAAGTAGTGTCCGTTTTTTTCAAATTTACAAATGCGCGCCAAAAGTAAAACAAATGTGTAAAGGTTATATATAATTCAAAAGAAAACTTTCTGCTCCACAAAATATTGTGTTTACTTGTACTTTACATTTATTGTTTTATTCAATTATCGGATTTCGAAATGGAATGTCAAGTAAACAAAAATGAGCACTCAGACACCTCATTCTGTTTGCGTTAAATCAAGGAAATAACGCCGTCAAAGCTGATCGTGATATTTGCGAAGTGTATGGTGAAGATGCTATGACTGAAAGGACAGATCGTCGATGGGTTTCGCATTTTAAAGACGATAATTTCGACCTCAAAGACATGGAGTGTTCAGGACAACCAGTGGAATTCAATGAGGACCGCTTAAACCACCTCATTCATGAAGATCCCTTTCCAACCACCATAGAATTGGCTGAGAAGATCAACTGTAGTCACATGACCGTATACCACCATCTTCAATCAATGGAAAACGTCCAGAAGTTCGGCGCTTGGGCCTTACATGTTTTGAGTGAAAACAACAAAATTCAACGTTCGACAATTCCTGCTGGTTTACTCGCGTGGCATAGAGCTACGCATGGCAAAGGTTCCTTTACCGTATAAGATTTGCATCCGCGCAAGATGATGATTTGCGTCTGGTGGGATTGGCAAGGCGTCATCCACAACGAGATACTTGATCGCAACTAGACAGTCAATGCAGAGCTTTACATTCTGCAAATGCAGGCGTCATCCACTACAAGATACTTGATCGCAACCAGACAGTCAATGCAGAGCTTTACATTCTGCAAATGCAGGGGTTCAACAAAGCAATTCAACAAAAAGGGCCGGATCGGTAATATGGCGTTATTCTGCAACATGCCCTTAATCGGCAACATCACGAAAAATGCCATTCAAATGCTTGGTTGGAAAGTCCTACCGCACCCTCCATATTCACCAGACTTTGCGCCGTTGCATTTCCACATTTTCTGGTCGCTTTTGAACGGTTTGCGCAACGTTTCTTTCAATAATGATGTCGAATTGCGGACATGGTTGGACGAATTCTTCGAGTCAAGACCAGATGGTTTTTATCACAGAGGCATTGAAAAACTTGTAGAACGCTGGCAAGAAGTTGTAAATAATAAAGGAGAATACATTATTAACTAATTTGTTGTTTTTTTTTGTTGAAAATTAATTTTAAAAATGGACAGAACTTATGTTAATACCCAATATTTAGTCAATATATCTAAAAAATGAAATGTAGGTATAGAAAGTGTAGTCTTGAATTCATTATAAAATACAAAAAAGCAAAAATATACACACACTGAGTGCTCTATTAAAAAAAGACACTCTAAGGCCACTTGCGGTTAAACCAGAAATGATATTGAATATTTCACAATTTGAAATAAACCACTACTTGGTGCACATTTTTTAATATAAATATTTTTGTCTCTGTCTCAAAGTTGTATGTAATTACAGACATGCGAATACTAATCTGAATTAACCAGTATATCTCGAAGGATGTTGATCAGCATTTGTGCTTTATTGGCATTACTCTGATATATGCATGAACATTTTTTTGTAAAATATTCTATAATTATATATTTTATAATGATTTTAATCATCTACATTTGCTTTTTTCTACAACTCAAATTTTATTAAAAACTTCAATTTTAATATTTTATAATAAGACCTACAAAATATCCACTTTCTTGTTAAAAGCTTATAGTACACACTGAAACATGGGTGAAGATGAAATACCTTCCTCTAATATATAAAAAAAAATTCCATCCAGCTAGTTCCTCATGAGATATCCGAAATGAAAAATGACGCTTTCATCTCCAGAGAAATGACTTTTGATTTTAGATGTTAAAGTAAATAAATGGAAAACTCAGAACGTTTACTAAATAATTTTACTTTAAAAAAAGTGTAGACTGATACTAGAAGAACTTAAAAATGATATTAATAAAGAAATGCAAACTAATTTTAAATGATATGATTTTTGTCATTTGTTGTCTATCATATAGTTTGCATATTCTTAAGAGATGATGTTGTTGATTAATATTGTCATTACAATGCAAAAGGTCAATGAATAATAGAACAAAATAAATTAAACAAAGTAACTGTTGTGTAACCCATCAAATTAATCTTAGTGATGAAGTAGTATTTACATATAACATATGTTTGTCATTTAGAAAAGAATGAATAAATGTAATGTTATACCTGTATAATTACAATAGCAATGATGAATGAAAAAACTTTAAATTGAAAAAGGAAAGACACATCATAAGTATTCAAAAATAGAAATTTTAATAATCCTCGTTAATATTTTAGTTTCTTAAAAATTTTATAGATATTCTTTTATTTACAAAACTACAAAATCAAAAGCCTCAACATATATTACAGCAAAAATAAATGAATTATTTAATAACTCATGCAACCTGTCGTTTATTGAACTTTTTAAGCAAATTGAAAAACCTACCTTTGGTAAAAATAAAAAATGTTATTTGTTTGTAATAGATAAAACATTATGAATATGCAAATAGTCTTGTAAGCGATACTTACATAATGCAAAGTCGACTTTACGCCCCACAACATCTGTATGCTCCATATCTGGTGAACCTTCAGAATTTGACAGTGGAGAGTTGAGTGGTAAAGACATACTTCTATCATATCTGAAAAAACCCAAAATTTTTTCATACATTTTTTAATGTTACATAAAATAAAACAAAAATTACCTTGATAGCTTTGGAATATCGCGAAAATTAGAGAGTTTAATATTTCGAGTCCGGAGAGAGCTTAAACTGTCCGACGACTGGCCACAAGACATATGAATTCCACTATCGATAGAAGGACGTTTCACAAGTCTACTGCCTCGACCAGTAGAATTTGTTTCTGAAGTCGATGGGCTAGGAGCGCTCAACATCTTATTAGATCCGATAATATTGCTATCTGGGGAAAGACTGTCTAGATCTAAATTTAGCATTTTATATTTTTGGGACTCACTCCTAAAACCAAACATTCTACAATTAAAACTAAATTTAATATGCCGAATGTAAACAATATAAACACATTACCTTGTTACTGCTCCTGGTCTCAAGAAGACTCCATCGTGTGATTTGCTTGTAGAAGCAACAGATACCAAAGATGTTACTGAACTAGCAGGTGATATAACCGTTGGTGAAGAATTATTTTCTGAATTATTATTGCTGTGTAACATCATATTGGCTTTGTCTCTCCGTAATTCTAATTTCTCTATTTCTTTGACAAGATCACCATGATTGTTGGCTTTAGCACATTCTATTGCACTCTGGTTAGAAGCATTCTTAATATTCAAAGCTGTATGATTCCAACGGTATAACATCACAGCAGTTTCGACATGTCCCTTTAAACATGCCCACAGCTAAAGAAAAAATAAAAACTTAATGATTTGTATCAATGCTGGGTTATCTACATGAAATATTAAAACATTGCAGTTACTCCATTTTAATACAGATAATCTATGAAACTTGGAAATTGAGGTTCTTAAAACTGAAAGATCTTTTAAATTTGTACTTAGTATATAGTATTATAGTAAGGGTAGTGCCTCTATTTTGAAATATGAAAAGATAGAATACTCTAAAGCAACGCAGGTATAGTGTTTTATTGAGATGGAGAATCACAGAAAACCTTAATAAGCACTGTGAATTATTAAATGTAATTTATTTCTGTTAAAATTTAATGAAAGATCATTGATGTATCGTCAAATGTTTTCAGTTATTCACATTTAGTCTTAAAAGAAAATTTTTTCACATTACAATAGCAAGAACAAGTAATTTTCTGTTCTAGGGGGTTAAAGAAAATGTTAGTAAATTTAAATTTTCATTTTCATTACTAGCCACAATACTTTCTTAAGTTTACATAAATACTAAAAATTTTCCTGGTATTTTTCCGTTTTTATGGTGGTGGTAGCTTATAGTCTAGTTCTCTTTAAAAAGTTTGTTTCAGTCTTACATAATTAACAACCAGTTTGCACATGAAAATACCAGTGTGATTAATATGTAACAAAATATTGGCAACCGAAAGTAATAAGACTACAAAGATAAAACGACATACATAGGTTTTGCCCTGTTTTTTTCAGTAATTTACACTTATGTTCAAGATTACGTGTATAACTATAAAAAATTCAGATTGGTTTTTATTGAATCTGCACATGTATAGTATTTCCGGTGTATAGGAAGCACTTATAACCCTCAAAAAATCAATATAAAATATGTCGTCACCCCCCCTCATCGATTGAATATAGCAGTAAATTTAATGCAAGAGTATTCACACCTGGTTACCAGTGTTACACAAGTATATCTGCCTACAATAGAACATCAATCTCCTCTAACAATCAGGATTTCAAGAAAACTTTTTTGTAGTTGTATTTAAGGGTGATTTTAGCTGTTCTTTCAATGTATATTTGTATTTATATTATTTGTATATTTATAATATAAATACACCAAACAACACATTAAAAACAACACACATTCCTATAAGTTAGGTACTAAACCTTGTTATTGGCATAAGTTAAAAGTTGGGCAATTTGACACCAAAAGACAACTGCTATACATGGCAACACATGACTGAATAGCTTTGCATTAAAAAAGGCTTTAATTATTGATATATTTTAAATATTCTCACCTTTTGAAATATCAGTGTTTTTAAAATTCTCTTTTATTCATTAAAAATTTTAATTCAAGACATGTTTTGTACCAATTTTAATTCTTTCCTACTTACCAAGGGTGTATTACCATCTTCATCTTGGCTCAAAGCATCAACTTCTGTCTCTAGCAATAGTGATGAGTTCTCTGCCCTCCAATGCAGCATAGCACAAACCAGTCTTGAGTAGCCCAGAGATGCTGCCAAATGAAGCAGAGTCATACCCCTGTGACTTGCAAACCAAGAAACACTCAATTCTTCACCATGCCTCCAAATCCTTGAAGTCATAGACTGACAGTAAGTGACCAGACGATCTTCAAAGCTAGGTTGGGTAAATAAAGCAGTATCTTCAACCTACAAAAAATAGTACTGTTAAAGATAAATTATTCAACATAATATAATGTCTGTCTTTATTGTCTGATAAGTCTTAAGGGGTAAAATGGCTCGTGGTTGTTAGATTGTCATTTAAAAATTCATTATAGTACATACCACATCACCATCATTTGGTTCTTGTTTTATTTGGAGTCTGTCATCCATTGCTTCTAACCGTTGCAGGAGTGTAAATTTAAGCAAGTTGTCATTTGACCGTTCTATTTTAGGCTCTGGTGCTGACACTTGCTCTTCTCTAGGTGGTAACTTGTACTCAAATATCACAGAGTTGGATATAACATAACCATCACATGCTACTTGTAATGTTGCTAGGCCTGCTTCGTGTGCTGTAAGAACCACACAAACAACGGGTTATGATAATGGTACATTACAAATATTTATTCTACATAAAAATACATTTTTATTATAGTTGGATCAGTGGACATTTACAAGTACTTTATCAATAAATGAAGTTACAAACGATAATAAAATAAAAGGATTATTTCATCTACCTGAGTAAAGTAATCTTGAACATGGAAGGTTTCTATTTTCTAAAGTTAAAACGCATGTTTATTGGTTAAAGAGTGAGCAAACAAAGACAAAAAGTGGTGTTTGTGTCATATTTTCAACCCTCTAGTTTCTACAGTACCTTTTAGTAATGTTGCATCAATTTATTATTTACTAACTATGAACAATTAATTTAACTCATATAAAATAAGAATTGCCACTATTAGTGATCATTTGACCACACACTGTGATTATTTCAGATGATTTCGCTTGCAAAGATCCACTGAATCAACTATAGCATTGGACAGCTAACAATAATAGCAAATAAAAATCTAAATGTAAAGGGCTAAAGAGGATAAGTGTTTTATATCCTTTAACTCTACTATGAAATTTAACTAACTTCATTAAGAAACTTAAATAACTTTATTCCAAACTCTAAGAACAGCTTTAAATTTAAAAAGTTATTAACTGTTATATATGATTATCTTACCTGGACAATAGCATCTAAGAACACCACTTTGGACGAGTGTTGTAGGAACAGGAAAAGTATCAAAAAGAACGGTATAAGGTCCGGAGGAATGCCAAGGTCCTGTCACCAGTACTTTAACACCACCTTCAGGGTAAGCCCACTCGGGGGAGTAATCAGTTATTTTAGCACTACCCTCCATCGGCATATTGCCTTGGGATTGTTCTGCACCTTGCTTATTATTCCTTATACTGTCGGACGGATTCACATCCAGAAGTCCAGCATGGCCAGAATCAAGAACCTTTAAATGAATAAAACATTAGCATATACTACAGTAAAAAAAATAATGCAAAATGATAAAAGTACAAAAAAAAAGAATGACCAAAACAATAACGTTACACAAAAAAGTGAGACAAATGAAGACATTATTTTGGGTTTTCTATAAGTCAAATCACACTATTTTTTTACTCGCTTCTGCTTTTAGTATATTCATAAGTGAAGATTCTTTAATTTTTATTGTCATCTTGTTTCAAATTTCTTGTTTATCTCATTTTGACTTTGCCTCTTCTTTAGATACATAGGTCCACTGCCTTCAATTAATCTCTATCATATATAATTATAAATGTGTCCATTGTACAGTTTAATGATCTGTAGGATACTTCTTCTAGAAATTATATGGAATATTGGTGAATTAAGACCTTGTACAATAAAGACAACTTAGATGAAATCTATCTGGATAGTTAGTACCCAGTAAAAATCAATATTAGTTTTACTGGATCACTCATATCATTGGGTTTTATTCTATTTTATGACCCAGGTCAATTGATCTATATTAATGGATCATTTTAGTGCTTCATTTCCATTCAACCGGCTTAGTAAAAAGATTGCTCACCTTTATAAATAATATTAAAAAGAAAATCCAACAAATGGAGAAAATTGTACAGTGGGTGAAATATTAATAGAGTAATTATCAAATAATATTACAAACCTCTAAGTCTGGAAACTCTCCTAACATATCAAACGCATCCAAGTTCACAAATACATCATCATCTACGACGTGAGTTGGTGAAACAACGACATCACAGTTATCGATGAAGTCCATTGGGTTGATTTCGGTTGTGAGGGTATCGGAGTGGTTTGATTGAACTTGTTTATTATTGATAGATCTAGTAGTCTCTACTGTTTCATTCTGGGGATGCCCTTCCAATTCTGTTGAACACAATGGCATGTTGGCAGATAAAGTTCTTTGAATGTCCTCCTGTGACAAGTCGAGGGTCTCATTGAAGAAACCTCCGCTAATGATGGAAGACCCGTCAGTTTTACTCAACAATGAACCCCTAGAATCAGAACCTGAAAGCAGAGTATTATTCAACTATACTTTTTTCAAGCATAACATATCATCAAAGAAAATGTGTTTTCATGTTATATTTGGCATATATCCGTGTCTAACAATTTAAAAAGTCTATTGTAGAATGTTTATGCATCATGATTCTCATTTTTTTTCAGCTTTTTCATACAATAATCCTATGAATATTTGCTCATAATTTATATAAAAAATGTGGCCAATACTTAAAGAGGCATTCAAAGGATAATAAAATGACATCACAAATTGTTAGATAATTCTTTTTTTTAAATATTCTCAGCTAATGAGATCATAATAGAAAGGTAAAAATACGTATTAATAATTAACATTTTTTAACTTTGGCAAAGGTTATATTAAGAACATTCTCCAACACGTAGATAATAAATGTTTTATAACCCAAAAATTTGCAATATTTCGTGATTTTAAATACTCAATTTTTATATCATTTTTAAAAGTAAATGCTAAATTATACATTGACCCTTTTTTACGGGATAAGGAGCTTTTCTATAATTATTGTTTCGTAGTGTATTGATCTAAAAATTCCTTCATAAAAAGACCATAAAACTAAATAACCCATAGGAAGATACAGATAGTTTTTTTTATAAATTCTACTTCCACTGTTATAGCATGCTAGAAAGAAACTCATAAACGCTCCACTGCTTCAAGGCTTTCTTAAAATGGGCAATTTCCTTTCATAGTTTCATTGTTAAGGATCCTTTTGGACTACATAACTATTGAATAGTTCCAAGGTGGCTAGTAAAAAATATATCTCAATATAGCTGACATTGCATAATTATAGAAATGCAGAACCTTATGCCAGTAAATAACAGAACTCAACATTATTTCAAAAATATACCTGTTTATATCAGGTTTTGCTTGCATCTTATATTGATGTATTACATTTTATTAAGACTTATTTAGAACTGTTTCATACTTCTTTAAATATAATCACAAAGTATAAATATATTCAAATGATTTTCAAAGAAAATCTAAATTAGTGCTTTATAAACTGGTAAAAACGGTTTGAATACAAAATAAAAATTCCAAGTTTGAGGCATGAAAAACTTATGTTTGTTATATATTATAATATAAATTAAGCCAATAAAAACAAATCCAAAAATAAACTATATTTTTGGCATATACACTAACCTCTTAGTTTCCAAAATTCCACCATATTTGATTGGATGCCTCTATCTAAAATGAGCAAAATACATAGTATGTAAAAGTTGATATTTATTGTTACATTTTTTTTAAGCAATCATGGGTATTATACTTGTCTCTAAAGTGTGAAGTAATTTGATTCCATAATGAAACCAATTATAAGCAAACATTTAACTTCTTTTGTAAAAGGATATGCAATATTACCAGGTCCAGAGCTTAAAGAATACCAGACCTATATGCTGCGTAAAAAGTGAAGGACATTCATCTTTGCAAATTTCAACAGCTTGTTCAATGCAATAGACCCTTTTTTACTTACCCACGTGGCTATTATAAGTAGATGTGTTTTTTTACACACAATTTTTAAGAGGTTCTAATTCCTATGAGTAGTTCAAAAATTGAAAGGAAACTTGATCAAATAAATTTTAAACATTTTTTACTAAGGTAAGTATTCAACATGTGCAGTGATATATCAAATAATAGTTATGCAAAATTACTAAATAAATTATTTACCTAAAAGAACTACTGTATCTCCATAATTTTGATGTTTGAAATCATCTTCATGACTAGTATCCATTTGCTTCGATGGCGTAGAAGGAGCACTGGACATTACTATCTCAGAATGGTGATTGATAGTTCTATCTGGTCTACTATAAGTCATACCCTCAAACATTGATTGTCTCAAATTTTCATTTGAAACTTCCATTTTTGCCTCTCTTTGATTGATGATCTTTCCATTGGCAGTAGCTTGTACATTTGTTGGACAGCAGTTTGTGTCCATCGCCTCTTGCTTTAGAACTAGAGGAGCTGTTTTATGGTTTTCATTCTTTGAAATACCTCTGGTGTTACTTGTACTGCAAACAAAACTTGCTACTGATACCGGAGTAACTAAGGATTTGTGTGCTGAGTTATTGGAAGCCTGAGAATTGCTGTTTAATATTAACAAGCCACCTCCACCTTGGATTTGCGAAAGACTAAGCACTAAAGGTGGGGTTGCTGTGGAATTTGTAGTTCCATGACTTGTGGTGGCTCCATGGTGATGGTTCCTGGAATCTCTGGTATATACTCTTGGAGTATGGCTATTTGTTAAGAGCATCGAACCAGAGCCTGTGGTTGATGACACTTGGTTGTTGTCTGCACTACTTGGTGGCCGGGAATTTGAACTGGACGAAGGAAGGGAGGAGTTGAGTTCTCCTTTGGCTGCAGTTATCCGCCTCATGGGGTGGGAGCATGTTTTGCCATCAGCACATGTGGAATCTGGACAACCACATTCTAACTGTTTGACGAGAGCAGCTTGTCTTGCGATTCGTTGTTTTTCCATTAACTGGGTTACTATAGCTTCCACTGTTTCAGCAGTCTGAAATTTAAAATTCTATTAAGAATCTAGAAAAAATTGTTGTGTGGTCATTGCTTGACGCAAGAAGTTTCTGATTCGTTTAAGTCAGACTGTGGATGTTCAATTTTGGAATAGAACCTGGTGAAAAATTAAGTAATAGCATGTACAGTAAGTAAGGTATAAGGAAAATTGGTAGCATAACTAATTAATAATTTGAAAAATTTACAGCAAGATAAACTAATCTTAATAATTGACACTAGGGTAGACTGTGATTAAATTTAAATAATAAAAATTTCAAATAATAACACTTCGAAGTCTTTGAATATTTTACACTAATATCTTTTGTGAAAATGTACACGAAAGTGTAGCCTATATAATAAAATATTTTGCCTTAGAAACAGACAAAAAGGATTAAATATAAATAAAATCTACGATAATAATAATTTGAAAATACAGAAAAATATAATTTATTCTAAAGTCAAACCAATTATTTCTAAATAATAATGCAGTTATTATCGTGAACAAGCAAAAATTTGAAATAACATACCTGTTTTCTAAACCTCAAGACTGACTGTGGACAATAAGTAAGGAACCTTATCAATGTAAGTTCTACAGCCAATATAAATTATTGAAAACTTTGAAATAGGAGTATGACAATTTATTTCATAAGACATAAACGCACCTAATAAATAAATACCACTCATTAAAACATTATATATAAAATTATTCTGTTCACCATTAGAAGAACAAAACTACTAATCAGATGTTAGAAAAGAAAAAAAATTGGCCGAGGAATGTAACAAAACTAATTTTTTAAATATTCGATCTTTGTGCACTATTATATATCAAGGTGAATGAATTAAATCTTGGCTCATTTGGGTTAGAATAATAAATGCTTAAAAGGTAATATTGTAGAGACATCTAGTGAATCAGAACTAAGATTATACAACAGATGTAGCCAGTTAAATAACTT
>JAWQRN010000085.1:0-40138 GCA_033557685.1 Sperchopsis tessellata
GGCAGATAAGCTGTTGCTTTCACCTCAGGAGTATTTCTGACAGTGATGGGTGGATTCCTGAAACGTCTTATTGACCGATCTAAATATACTTATCAATCCATGATTTGATCCATAAATACTAAGCTTGCTACTCCAGATGAGGCCATATTTTTGGTATTTAGCTCAGTTCCAACTTTCCTCCACACTTTACCTCTTCTGACGCAACTAAAAATATTTAATTTACTTTCATCAGTAAAAAACACCGTTTTCCAAAAGTTTTAGAAAAATCAATCCTTTTTTTCGAGTTTGTTCACTAATAAAAGGTTTTCTTCGAGGCACTCTACCATTTTATCAATTTTTTTGTAAAACGCACCTTACGGTTTCAGGATTAATGTTCTAACTCTTCTGCTACCATATATGTTATTTTAGGGTCATTTGCTTTTGGATTTTCGCGGATATTTTGTAATTCGAACCTTTCGTCTCTTTCTTTCAACACTTTAGAATATTATGTGTTTATAGACAATTTCACCAGTAAATTTATAATTGTTTTTTTTTACAATTGAATTTACGGTTGAAACTGCAAGTTTAACTGTTTTAGCAATTTCCCGATAAGATTTTTTTATTTTTATGCATGTTAGTAACAATTGTACGCACTTCAACTGAAGATTCCTTTCCTTTTGTTTGCATTTTTGTAAGATTGTTACGGAATGTACTAAAATACTGTTAAGTTACTTAGAATAGAACATTTTATGGTTACGAGGAGGAATTTCAGGGTTTCACTATGTATTAATAGGGGAATCCCAGAATTTGTGCAAATGTTTGATGGCTTGTGATGTGAAAATTTTGTTTATATTTTCCTATTCTTACAATTTATGTTTATATGTATTTTTACAATTATAGTAATTATTAATAAAATAAACTCATTTAAATTTACTTCGTTTAGTAATAATAAATTAAGTCCTTATATTGGTTTAAATTAATTTTATGTGAGTTCGAATACTTTTGTAACTGACTGTATCTACCTTCTGGGAACATTTATATTTCAAATGATCAAAATTTTTAAATTAAATAATAATTTAAACTACAAATCGCAATATGCTTCATTAGTATAGAACTAGGAATTCTCAGTGATAGTACTCAGTGATTTATTTACCGGAAAACATAGAAGATACATAGAAGATATTAACCTTGAAGATCTTACATAGATAAATGTTTCCCTCGTAGTGAAAAATGTATATAACTAAATAAATGTTTTAGCATTATACAAAATGACTTTATGGATCCAATATACACAACTATGTACCTAATATTTATATAAAAATAAATAAAATCGTACTTTTAACGTTATATCTAATGAGTTTACCAAATTTATATGTGCTTTGACACGAATGTTGATGATATGATAGAGGAATTCCATGAAAGGGTGTAGTATCTCAACAACTATGATGTCTAAACTACTAATTTGGAACTAGCAATAATAAAAGTAATATTATTTCAGGGCCGTTCCCGGTAAACTATGATAAGAAAAACTGGAATATGTTGGCAGATTATCTTCTCAATAATGATGAAAGAACAAGAATTCCAGTAAACACAAGAGCCAAGTTGTTACACGACGCCTGGAATTTAGCATATGCAGGAGATTTGTGCTTTGGCGTAGCTTTGAATATGACACTGTTTTTGAAGCACGAGAGAGAATATCTTGCTTGGGATCCCATATTTACAATGATAGATCACATTGGAAGACACATTGACAGTTCCGAAGTTCATATAAAGTTCCAGGTAATATTTTCATGGTGTAAGTGTTTCTAGTCTCTATAATGTGTAAGCTTTATTTACTTGGCTCATGTGTGAGGTTCATTGTCTTCCGAATTTTTAGTTGATCTTGGAATACAATTCCTTACTTATTATAAAGTTTGCGAGCTCGTTTTAGGAATATTGTTGTAATACTCGTTAAACAAAAAATAAAACAGAGCTGCGATATAAGTATTTAAATTATTACAAAAAAGCTTAATGTTCTAAGTATAGTAGGTTTCGTGGTTATTTTTCATATTAAAACCACAATAGTTTTCGTAAGTTTCATTGTAATACATTCTATTAATCGACATAATTGAATTTACAACTTTGTTATTCTGAACAGCGTAGGTATTTCTGTACTGCATATAATAAGCATTAATTTATGATTTACAGACTTATGTGCGTCTTTTATTGACACCTCTCTATGAAGAACTAGGCAATGAACCGCAAGAAGGAGAAAGTGAGGGTAGAGCTCATTTGAGAAGCTCTTCTAAAGTATTTTTGTGTCAAGCTGGTTACAAACCATGTATAGAAGAAGCTCAAGCTGCCTTCAAGAAGTGGATGGAAAGTGATAGTCCTGATGACGGAAACCCGTAAGATTACTATTTTATTGTGTTATAAATATAACTATTACTACTAAAACTGTGTATTTTAAATCTGTTTATAGTACATGGTTAGAAAGGTTTATTTGATAAATATAGGACACTAATTACATTTAATTCAATTACTGACGTAATAAATCTAGGGTTTTGAATTTAGGTTTCTATAATGTATCCTAAATGCTAAAAAGAATAAAAGTATTATGTTATACACTGTGATCCTAGTAGGTTTGTATTGGCTTATGTCAAATACATAGCAAAATGTAATATTTTATTTGTAAACACTATTAAACCTACATTTTAAATCAAATAAGGAAATATTGAAATTATTCAATAAATTTAAACTATAAAATAAAATGTAATTACCCTTAGCTTACACAAAATTGTAGCCTTCAGCAATTCTCCTGGAATTAGTTGGTATACGATGTAACAGTGCCGATCCCAATTCGACATACACCATAAATTCAAAATTATAAATTTGCCTATCATACACGGGCAAAATATGTCACAATATTAACAATATAATAGTAGAAGAGATTTAAAAAATTTGTTTTAGTAATACGCAAATACATAGTAGCCCAAAACTCAGTTTACAGTTTGAAAGTATTGTAAATTAACTTTAATATTTTCTTTTTATTTATAGCGAAAACTTGAAAAACCCATGATGGTAAAAATTCACTTCTGAACAATATACTGCAGTTGTACAAAATAATTTCTAAAATAGCAGATTTGTTAATTATTATTATTTCTGGAATACTACCATCATAATAAATGATTTATCACTAAATTGAATTTCTACAGCAATGTTCATTCCATTTAGAGAAAAATCATCGTGAAGGCTGGACGGTTGAGTTGCAATAATCGATCTGTTATTTTCGTAATAAAATTATAAAACTTTACTACGTTGCTCAATTGTAAGTTTTCCATCATATTGTATAATAATTAATAAAAGCATACAAATCGACAGGATTGACAGACTCATACAATTCATATCATAAACATAAAACTTCAATTTTTTAAATCACTATTATCAGTATAACTGCCTCTACAGTGCGTTTTAGTTAACACTTAACACGTATAGGCTGATTCACTATATTTTGCCCCTCCCGCTCCTTTACTTTTTTATTATAAGAGTTATAAAAAAAGTTAAACAAAAAAGTTGTAGGGTTTCACTAATATTCTTCTTAAAAACTAACAAATAAACAACTGGCTGCATAGGTCACGTGATATAGGAATAGAGACAATTTTCTTTTAGATCCTTTCTTCTAAAGAAAATACGTAGCACCACATTTTGTAACAGTATGAGAGTTTATAAACTTTAAAAATTGTTCAGAATGGCCATTATTTAAAGCACAAAGTTCATATCTTCGTAAATGTAATAGACTTCCACGGTTATTATCTGTACGAACATTCATTCATATCTTCTTAAATTTTGTAGGCAGTTTGAAATAGCGTTATTGTTGTCCTAGTTTAATTCATAATTTTTTTCCATAATATTAATTTTAATAGTTTCAAGACTTTGATCAAAATTATTATTAACATTGTCCTTTAAAATTCCCACAACGATACATCCGATATATCGGAGTTATTTGGTGGCCATGGAATGAGTCCGCCATTACCAATCCAAACGTCATGTTGACCATTTAAATGCTCCCGAACCTCCAAAATATTATGTGGGGCGCTCCGTCCTGTTGCCAAATTATGTGATGAAGATCCTCAGAAGAAAATTGTTGATCCAAAAGTTGTCCTACCTCTGGAAGAATTATTTCTAGATATGTTACCCGTGTTAAGTTATAATAAAAAACTAAAGGTCCTACAATTTTATTTCTGAAAATACCACACCAAACTTTAATAGATTTTCTACCGGACTTTTTATTTGGAACAACTGTTCTTTTTCGTTGATTTTTGTTATCTCACGAACCTCTATTTTTTTTACTAAAAATACCTTCTATTATGGTTTTGGTCCAGTCTTTGTAAAATTTGCTGGCAATATTCCAATCTTTTCCGCATTTGATTTTCTGAAAGCTACTGAACCGGTAATAATTTGTAAAGCCTATATTCATTTTTTAACGTTCTTTGAATTCTTGAATAACTTTTTTGAGTGATGCAGCTCGTTCACTAGTTTCAGCATTTTTTAAAACAAATTATTTACATGGTCAAACATCTCAAAATGGGAGGCTTTGTTTTAAAGTAACTTTAAAATTAATTTTAGTCTTATTCTTTATATGAGTAAATTGTATCATAGTTCACCTTCAAAATGAATCAAATTCTGAAGATCTTCATTCTCGTTTGCTCTAGTGATACGTTTTTTTCATTTAAGACTGTTAATATCTTTCAAATTTTTATAAGTATTCAAAAATGCGTTTTCACTAGGAGCTCGGCGATTTGGGTATAATGCTATATACTCTTTTCTTGCAGCATTTTTAATTTTATTGTTTTTTAAATAAATATAACATATTTCAAACTTTCTGGCTCCTATGCAAACCATTTTGATGAAATAATACTAACATATGTCAAACAACAACAATGGTAATACAGAAGCAATGTTGTCATAGATCATTAGCCAAAACCTACTGCACTTTTTTCAGTAACAAGCTTTAAAATATTGCATATTTAGAGCATTTTCAAGGCCCAATATGTCAAAAACAATTACAGCTAAACCTATCAACCCATATATATTTTAAATTAAAAGAAAAAGGATCTAAAAGAAAATGTAAAAATATACAGGCTGTTCCATTTAAAAAATCACCTGACATATGCAGGCAATCGTTTTTTAGTAATAATCAAATAAATATGACAAATGAAACCCTTCAACTTTTGAATTTAACTTTTTTTATAGCTCTTCTAACAAAAGAGTTTGGGAGGGGGATTCAAAATATAGTGAATTACTCTGTACCACTATAATATCTTTAATTATGTTGCAGATCGAAATATTTTCTTAAGTACAAAGCTGTAGAATTTTTACATGAATTTACGTTTTGTAACATTTGCTTTATTGTTGCAGGGTAGCAAATCAATACATTTGCCCAGTATTTAAGTGGGGAACGAAACATGAGTGGGAATTTGGACTACAAAGAGTTATCAATTTTCCAACCAGTCGAAAACCAAATGAACGCACTTATCTATTAAAGACACTAGCTGGTTGCCCAATTGATTCTTGGAAGATCCAAAGGCTTCTCAACATCACTGTTTTGGAAGAAAATGGAAACTTCACCGACAATGATATCTATTTAATCTTCAGTATGCTTACTGGTGGAGCTAGCGGATATACTACATTATTCCACTTTTTAGAAGAGCACTGGGATATTATTAAAGTCAGGTAAGATACATTTATTTTAATCTTAGAAGCTGGAAAAAATCTGAATGTAAGAAATATTTCATTCAACATAGGCGATAATTGTAATGTATATGAAGAATATTTTTGAACAAAATATTGTTATTATTATTATCTCGTTTATCTATACAGGATCAGTGATGGAACATGCTCGTCAATATTGTTAGTAATTACTAGGGATATAAAAAAGTACAAATTAGTAATTTGGTTTCAAATTTTGAGCTTATTAGAATGATGTGAAACAATTTCATCTGTGTTGCCAAACCGGAGATATTTAAAAAAAAAACTGAATACTTCTCAATTTTTCACATAAAGATAATTCCGTTATAATTTTCAATAGATTAAAGTTGCTATATATTTTTATTTTATGTCCAATAACTTTGAAGACAATTTCTTAACAATTATTTTTTTGCACTTATAACACAAAGTTACATTTTTTAAGTAGACTAATAGTTGAATTTTACGTCATTAAATACACACACACACGATATACTTATTAATAAGAAATCTTCAACAACCGCATAGGAGTAATGCATATGGTAAGTTTTTAATATTTGCTGGAAATGAAATCGTAGAAAAATATCACACAACATAACTATATCTATCTGAATACCAATGTACGTACTGAAGTTGATTACAAAATATAGTTGAAGTATTGAACGGAAAATACCTGTATATTTTTATGGAGGGTGATTTAAATTGTAACTCTGACAATACAAAATAAGTGTTAATTTCATTATACAAAATACTTGTCCCTAATACATTTTAATTTTAGATTTAATTTTTAAATAATAACAAATGATAAAAAATATAATATTTTCTGGCCAAAATTAGTATATCGCATTTTATTTAAAGCTTTAGTTTTCAATAAAAACAAAAAAAAAATCGACCTGAATTTGGTTAATAAATGAAATATGACATTAGTTACTTGCATCACTATACTTATTCACTTGTCACATTATTTTAATAAATTCAAAAACGAAAGCCAATTTGCCATAATTTATAGTTTTCTGTATCTCTAATAATAAACAAGAAAATTAATTGCGAAATTAGTCATTTACAAATAGTTTGCCGTTCTGCAGTCCCTCCTTTTAGTATGTGTTCTCTATAGTTATTTTTATCTCTTGGATTGCCATTATGAATCCTGCTGTCCAGTCATACAGATATTTTTGTTTTAACTAAGTGTTTTTATTTTGGTTATTAATTGTGATTGGTCAAAGGTCTTAAAATTAGAATTTGTTATGTACAAACATAAGTATGATTATTTATTTGATTGTAGACTATTTAGTGATTTTCTACTAAACATTATTTTTTTATTAAGTATTATATTATTCATAAGAAAACCGTCTGTTCCTATAATCGAATATTAGATATACTGAAAACTTTGCTATTAGGAATGTATAAATGTAAATTGAAAGTACACTTTTCCATTGAAGAACAAAACATATTATACACGAAAAGTCACACGTATTCGACTATTTCGTAAAAAGGTTTGATATAATCGCACTTGCTAATAACGGTAAATCTATATATTTTAAATAAATTATCCTTGTATATACTTTAAAATTATAACATCGAAATCAACCATATGTTCTCTTTCTTCATACCACACCCCATCCCGTACATATAAAAGTTGTTTTGTAAATTTGTGTTGATCGAATTTATCCAAAACTCACTGGTATCTCGAAATTAAAGCTAGAGCTTATATGAATTTGTATCTTTACAGCTCAATCCGTTTATACACTTGAGGCAACAAACATATGTTAAGGGAGACCGGGGCTCGTAAATAATGCTAGAAGTTATACATTTACGTCTGCATAGCTCAAAGCATTTGGGCACTAGTGAGGAATACGAATAGACAGAAAATACCACTTACTGTTGATCGACTTTATCCAAAATTCATAGGGAATTTATAAGTAATTCTAAAAGCTTATATACTAAATTATTTACTACGTAAAAAAGTAAAATGAGTTTTCATCTCTTTGGGGAGCATAGAGTCTTTAGCGTATATTTACATTTATCTTTCATTACTTACTTACTAAGCATCTTTTCTCTGCATGGTCTTGACAGTAGGTCTCTCTTGTCCATCATCGATTGCATTGAATATATTTTCTTCTAAAGGTTTATTACAAATAACTGATTGGCCAATTAGAATATACTTAACTTGTACAAATTATTAAATTTAAGTTTCCAGATCGAAAAAAGTTTCAATTTTGGACAAATATAAAAATAAAAATTCCTACTTAATGACAAATTTAAAATAATAAAATCAATATTTTTATTTATCTCACAACATTATTATGCAGTAAATTTCAATTTAGTGATTATGTCGTTAATCCTAGTTTGCATTAGATTACAAATAAGGATTTTTTTATATACTGAGTGTAAATTCGGCAATTTTTCGTGTAAGACACTTATCCAACTTATTATTATTATTTAAATAACTCAATTAAACTTATTCAGATATCTAACCAGCATTATATCGCGCGTATTTTAGCAACTACTAACATTATCAATGGCCTAATTGCAACACACTAGGGACAAATTGGCCTTCAGCACAGATTTTAGTGGAGATTAGTTATAAAGCCATATTTAAAACGAAATAGATGTCACCGGAAAGGTTTATTGTCGATAATTTCAATTTGAATTAGAAAGTTAAGTCGAATTAAAACTAAATTGGTTAACAGATTTTGTGAAGCCCTATGAAATGTTTTGTGCATGGCCTACTATACTTAAAATTCAGCCTTTTAAGGCTGTGTAGTAAAATAATTCTAATTTTAGATAATTTTTCATTTCGAGACCATTTGGCATGCTGGGCAAGTTTTTTTTTTGATAAACGACGTATTTTTATTTTTTAGAGAATATGTAAGTTGAAAACTGTTTAAAAACAAAGTTTGGAGTTCATGTCGTATTCCTCAAAATTGTGAAAATTGTAATTTAATATCGTATTTACCTTCATACATATATGAGCTCTTATGGAAACTATTATTGAAAGCCCACCGTTATGCCACTGAACACTGTATCTAAAGTTGGTAAAGTGTACAAAATGCTGAAAAATGTATAATGCTGTATAGACGAAAATGTAATACAATTGAGTACACTGCTTTGTCTAATTTCGTGTGTTTAGTTGCCTATACGCCAGTGTAATATTATGAAACATCTAGTATTAAATTAATTAATATTACATGTTACATACAAATTCGTTAAGCTTGCTAGTTCACTATTTCATTCCGAGATACATACCAATACTAATAATTAAACAGACTCACATATGTTATTACTCAATGAGTATCTTATTCCTATTATTTTATTTATAAATTTTACAAAATACGCAAACTAAAACTATAATCACATTTATTAAATATTTCGTTAAATATGTTATTCAAGTTCATAACACATAATGCCGCACATTTTCGAACGTCTGAATATGTTCAGTAATGGAAATGTTGATGTTGCTAGTAAATATTGTCGACGGTTTCCTAACCGCAACGTATCGGATTCATTTTGTATCATTTAAATAGTCAATAAATACAATCAATAGACATTTGTCTTTCGTTAATACGTTTTGTAAGGATTTGTATGCGTAAGATTCAAACATCTGTATATCTCCATCCCATGAAAATTGAACGTTTTTACTCGCAATAGTCCACCCTTTCCTAAAATATTAATATTCCTCCTGAAACGCCCTGTATGTATAATGTTAATAATACAAATTTAAGTATGTAAGTGCGAAGTTTTACCGAAATGTGTCTTTGTATCTGTTCTTAACGTTAGTATAGGATATCAAATAATTAATCTACGAATGCAATGAACTTAACTACTATAATAGTTAATATTGACGGAATTTGAATGTACTTTACCGTGTGTACTGCATGCAAAACAGAATGTGGAATATTTGTAAACATATGATTTTTCAAAGCTTTGTTAAAAACGAGTTATATTTCATTTTTCTAAGCTCGTTTATTTCCAGCTAGCAGGGTCAAAACTTGGGGAAAGCCAGTAGTTATGATTTAACATACTCGACATAAACAGACAATTTGTTGTTAAGATAACATTGGGTCAAAGTGGATAAAATTGTAACACGACGGCTAAAACTTCCAATAAATGATTTAGTCTGCTTTTTAAACAGCCCTTTACTAAGTCTGGTAACAGTAATTGCTCGTTATTAATTTATAAAAGATATGTTAAATTGATAAGATAATATTAAGTAAAATTGTTAATGTCTCAGATCATAATAATATTATAATGCGGTGTAATTAGTTACTTGTAAATGTATAATTTTCTAAGACTATAAAACAAAGTAAAACAACTGGTTTAAAAATTATATCCATACTGCAAATAAGATAAAAATAAATATAAGATAATTTAAATTATCATTATCTTTAAGAATAATAACGTTGTGAGTGAGTTACATTGCTTTTCCAATAGATATCTGTAAACAAATATTATGTAATAATTCGAGAGTTTAATTCCAATTGTTTGATCCTAACATTGTTTAGCTTTTTAAAACCATGAAAAAATAGCTGGGTATTAGTTACATGAGATTCGCGTAAAAAGGTGAAAGTATCTGCACTTCATGATTTGTTATTAAAACTATTAGTTGTGTTCCGAGTAAGCGCCTCGCAGTAATATAAAAATATCATTTCTAACCTTGATCTGGAACCTATACTTACTAGTCACCTGATCCTACTACTTGTGCAGGATCCTCACATATATCACTAAGTTCTCTTAGACTTAATAGATTCACTAAGCATCAGTTTCACTCTGTTAAAGTTACCTTCGGAGTTATATTTTCCCAGTCGATCTACTTTTTTATTGCCATCTATTCTCTCATGCTCCGGTATCCATACCGGTCTGTCCTAGATATTACAATTCATTAGTGCTGTTACTGTCAGAATATATCACTACTTCTTGGTTTACCTCCCTCGTACCTTGTATGATAGCATACACATCAACCTGCAGCGCAGTGGCTATCCTCTTATCAGAAGAACTCCAAAAATTTTAAGTTTTTGGCACCACATTCCTGCTCCAAACCTACCACATCGTGATTTATAGTTGTCAACATTCCACTGTGCACTGAATTTCTTTACATCCAGTCATCAGATATCATAAGCTTAGCTGCTTTGAGCTCAAGACTTTCGCTTACCAGATCGTCATCCTCTTTCCAACTTGTGAACATCCACAGAACTGCTACATGTAGTTGTAACACTGATAATGCAGCCTCAATATTAATGTACACTAATAGTAATGATAGATTCAACAATCGTTCCAATGCTTTCATAAATTACTCGCCATTCTACCTATTAGACAGGTCGTCAGTTGAATAGTGTAACTCGTGTTCTAGTAAAACTTGGCTCACATCGCCAGAGTGCTGAAGATGATTAGTAGTCTCACCATTGCCATTTATATCCTACGTATGGCCCTTGGAGAGGAACTTCTTCCTACAAATTGCGCAATGCGTCAATATTCCATTGGCTTTGGTGATCCTATGCTCTAATTGTGTTTCTATTTCAATATCTGGTGGAGTTTCGTCCAAAGGTACGTGACGTTCGTTATATATCATCCGTTTTACTAATCTCAGCCTTTCAGTCATTGCTGGGCGCAGTTCGCCAATTTTAACAAATCTGGTAGAAAACTTTCTCCATCTACCGTTCTTAGGGCTTCATTGAACTCCATTGTTTATACGGACACCACCTTCCAAGCTGTCACTTTTAGTGTTCTTAGCTCTATTGACCACCCTCCCAAGATCTCACCCTAGGCTTGTTATTTCTACAATCCACCATTGGGTCTTACGCTTAAATTTAAATGTTAAATAAAGAAGCAATCTATTTCGATAGTATACACAAATGACACATAAAATATTTAATATTACATTAATGAAGGATGTATGGATTATTACAAACAAATATAGATAATGATTTGTGCTAAGAATATGTAGCAAAAGATATATACTATGCCTAGATCGGCTCATTAAGAACATTTAAATGCGCATACATAAATATAACATAAATATAACAGAAATAAAGAAACGAATGTGAAATAAAGTATGATTATCAAGAAAGATTTTAATAATACTCAATATTTCATTCACATAAGCTAATATATTTATGGAATGATTGATGTTATTGATTTTAGTATTTATTTAAATCTTTTTAAAAAATATCGGAAATTACTAACATAACTTCGAAAATGTTTTATCTGTTTTTAAAATATTTAATGAAATGGCAAACCTCAACCAATATGTGGTTAATTACCAAACAATGAACAATAGCACGTTTTGAATTGTTATTTATAATTACCTTGTTATTTCATGCTATTTATAAAACAAAAGTAGGTACTTAATACCATTTTCATTTGCAACAAATCCTATTATAGTTTGGTTAGTAGGTATACGTATTCAAGCTTATTATTATTATTATTGCAATTGCAATTAGTTTTTCAAATACAGGTGTGTATTAATAATATTACTGTAGCGTAAGCGGGTGAATATTTCCTTTAATATCAATTTATAATGATCTGTTCATAAATACCTTGTTGTTGTTGTGTTTCCTCTGGTAGCTGCTGGCATTGTTATTCTTGTAGTGAAAGGCTTTCAGTGTTCAGGGTGGAATATATAGGAATCGGGCAGAAAGCACTTAATAAAACAAATAATATTACGCGATTTATATTACAAATATTTTAGAGCGAGACGGAATGAGATACGCGAAACAGACAGGAAGACTTCTCGTTGCAAAACTGACCAAAGACGGGTACTTTCGATAGAAGGTAAAAATGGTTCGTGTTCTTAACAATAGCTAAGTTTTTATGATGGATAATTTGGAAATCCCAGAGAATATAACCGATAACACCCCCTGAAGGCATAACGGCGAATCTAAGTACAATCGTCGATAATCTTAAGCTATTTGGCTATCCTTAGATAATAGATGGATCGTTTTATTAACATAAGGATGGTAGGCATACAAATGGATATTTACTGTCAAGTTACTTCAATCATAAGATCTTCTTGGAAATGTGAACATATGTTTACATCCAAATAACTTAATGTTGGGTGTAGAACTACACTTAAAACTTTGTGTTTATTATATAGTAGCTCATTTAGAACACTGTTATATACTTTATGATCCAACAATTATGTCAGCATGTTTGATGTAGGACAAGATTCAGACCTCTAATCTATAACATGTTTAGTTCCAAACCGTGAACAATATGTGTCTACATTAATAATACCTTTATAATGTTATATAAATACTTAAAAATAAGTAAGCATAATTTTGTATGATTCTATAAACTATAAAGCACGTATTCATTAGAGAAACATCAATTATAACAGAAGTGCAAATTGATAAAAATGTTAATTTTTTTGCATAGGTAACTCCAATCGTTAAAAAAACTCTGCTGGCTAACTTACTTTATATAATCGTCGAAGTTTACCTTTTATTATTGAGAACATAAAATGATGATAATGAGTTTACTCAATAAACAAAAAAAACATTCACAGGAAGTTAACACGGGCATATATGTCTTAAAACATCAATTTGCAACACTGTTCCCCCACAAACGCAGGTAGATATCCTAAGATATCATTATACTCCCATCAGTTAATGCTAAGCATACCATGCTCAAGAATAAATAAATGTTATACAGGCTACAATTTAGATTTTTTTTATTGATGTAATTAGCTCTTCCGAGAACATGTAAAAATTAGTTTAGTACTGACAAATATTAAAAATAATATGTCAATCTTCTTACACGCTGGTGACCATGATCGCCATAATTAATTACTTAAAATTTAAGGTATTATGCTGTAGAGTGAATTTTGCGCTAACTGCAAATTTATACAGGTAAACACCTCTCGTATACGGCTTACATACGACTAATAGCGTACTTTAAAAAGGCTAATTTACATAAGTAGATTTAGATACACTGCTGAGAGATCATATTCTTAGACGTATCAAAATCGGGAAATGCTTCATGGAAATTTTCCACAAAAACGCGCCATAGAATATTTCCACTCACTGTTTTCTTGTTTTTCAGCATTTTTAAAATAACTCTCAGTTAGAAAAATATTTTTAATATCAGATACAATATTTGAAAATTATCAATAATCAGTGTCTACTCGAATTATAAATTCAAATGATCACCCGGTATATATTAACATTCATGAGCTCATAAAATCATATTCATATTCATTCACTTACATACAACTCGTAGATCATTATATCGAAGCCGATTACCATATTCAGTGAAGGTTGAGTTGCATAGGGGAATCATTTACACTGATGAGATATTCCTCGAAACCTTTAGTAATATGCTGTAATAATGTGGTTGGAAATAAAATGCCAATATTTTTTTAGCAACTGAAGATACATTCAGATACTCAAATTATATAACGTCGCAGCTTAAAATTTAAAAATTGTAAGAAAAGGAAGCATAATAACTATATTTTATTTAAGAAATTTATCATACATTTTGACATGGTTTTTCTCATGGATCTGAATTGTGTATGTAATTGTTAAATTTTGAAGCAGTTCAATATTAATGAGGGCAATGACTTAAAACCGCAGGAAGGAGTATAACGATTTGACATTGACATTACGCATGTTACATAATAAAATCATACATTTAATAATTTGCGAAAATTGGAGGTCAAATGTACAGATGCTTGATAAATTATGAGGACTTACATTTTGTTAGTGTTGACACAGGTTCTAATTGACCAATACAATTGTACCATAAATAAACTTTAAAGACTATAAATTTAAATAGCATAATATTTTTAGTACTTTTAACCTTGTATGATTTTGCACAAAAAATATGCCGATATTCTAGCCATTTTAGTAACGCTTTCAGGTTTGTGAGTCTAATTAGTTTATTTTTTTTAAATGTTTGAATCAAGGACTATCACATAATTTCAAACAAGTAAAAAAATAGAGTTATCAGTTTCGCCAAAATTATAAATATATATTAATTGCACATTACTAAGTCATCATGTATTGCATATTACGAGTTTAGAAACACTGAAAAAAGGTAAGTATATAAAATTAATATATAAAATACATAGTTGTTTCTACTTTGCGACTTTCTCTTTGAGAACCTTTAGACTTTGGTAGTGATACAAATACTTTTATGTTAGTTTTTTGTATAAGTTAATAATTTATTTGGATAAGACAAGTAGGTACTAATTTAACAAAAAGGAAATAATTATAAATCATTTTTGATATCATCCAGCAATATGGAATTAAATCTCTTAACTAAAATAATATGAGTCCCAAGAATATACAAATAGGGTAATTGCCTGTAGTAACGATTAATACTCTTGTCTGGATATTAAATAAAAAGGACAATAACAACGAAATTGTCATAACACGTACATGCCATTTAATAGAAGTCTTTTGTAGGTCTCATCAAAATATACCCTTCAAATGAAGGTGTAGCATCCATTAAAAAACAAAAAATTTAAGCCAATAAATTGGCAATCAGATTAAACTAGACTAGACTAATTAGACAAATGTTTTGTGTTTTCAATTTAAGGGTAACTATATTGAAAATTAATTTTCCGGAATCCTCATGAAATATTGTGCCCAACCTCATTGCTAAACTAAGAAACTTTCAAAGAAGAAAAACTTATTTTAAAATAATATTGATTTCCTTCTCCCTACACCCTTTCGAGGAATTACTTATTTAGTTACACACCTATACTTTTGTCATTTAAATATCGCGGGTAAATACTGAAATTGTCAACTTATATAGCACTGCATATCCATGCATGAATAATAGCTGGTTCTGTTTCCGAAAGTTATTTTAGAGTAAATTTAATTGTAATCACTACTATTCTTTATGGGGTGATTAGTTTTAGATTGAAATAAAAAATAGCTTATTTATGCTTTAATTGATTTTAAACATCATTCGAATAAAATATATTATCTTTTTACATTGAATAAGTCATATTTGAAATTAACAATTTATGTGAGCCCTTTAAATAATTTCAAATTGAACTATAGAGCCGAAAAGGTAAATAAAGTTTTTATAAATTTATTTCTCTACTTGTTTATTATTTATAATAAACTCTGGATTTTAATAGATTTAATTTTTCTTTAAAACTGAAATTTTAAGTAAGAATTGATATAAAATAGAAAGAAGAAAAATAAAAACGGTCACTTAAATATGGTGAGTTATAGAATAAAAAATTAAGTACAAAAACATAAGATGAAGACAGGATCAGATTTCTGTATTGAATTTTATATCTATTTTCATTGCTATGGTCAATTATCGACGTCAGTTCGAATACTTTTCTTGATCGCCTGGGCTGGGCCTCACATCTGTCACTCCACGATTTCTTTATATTTTTATTTTTTTTACAATAATGCTTTAGCAACTCTTAATTTCGTACATATTTGACACGTTTTAAACTTTGTCGCCAAAATCGAGATTACCAACCTAAATATTACTTGTCATGTTCGTCTATGTAAATTGAAAAAATATACGATTTACTTATAAAATAATGATACACCCTTTGGACTACCTTACTGGTTAGCATGGAAAGCGAGCCTGTGTTACTATGTTATATTGTAAGACATTTTAGTTGGATTGCTACATATTATTTATATATCCGGTATTATAGCGTCCTGCGCCTACCGGTTCCCAGTCTCCATTGCCTTCTATCGAACCAGTCTCCCAGACGTAAGTCTCGCTCCGACATGGCTCTCTCCATTCCAGCCAACCATGAAATCCTAGGCCTGCCTCTCTCATTTCTTTCTGGGGGTATCCAGTCCAGCATCTGCTTCGGAATTCTTTCTACTGGCATTCTCTGGACGTAGCTATACCAGCTTAGTTGTGCCTGCTGAATGTGTTCTATAATTGTTCTTTTGACATCCATTCTTTCGCGTATTCGCGTATTCGCGATATTCCTGCTAATCTTCTCCAGAAATCCATTTCCAACGAGAGAAGTTTATTATCAAGTCGTTTATTTAGTTGTTAGGTCTCACAGCCATAAATGACAACACTTCTGAAAGTCACATTAAAAAGGTCTCTTTTTCGTTATTTAGAAATGCCTTTGATAATTCGATTTATCTTTCAGTTCTCCCATTGGTTTTAATTTGGGTCCCCATATAGATATATTTATCGCATGAGTTGGTGTCTCTTCCATCCTCTAAAATCAGGTCATCATTTTCTCCTCCAATGCACATATATTTTGTCTTTGACATATTTACTGACATGCCCCACTTTTCATAGTCGTTGATTAGTCTTCTAGCCATGAATTCTAGATGTTCTTTATCTTGAGCGAAGATTTTTCTGGGCATCTGCAAAATGCAGAGTGTACAGCGTCATCTCTTCAGTATTCCTCTTCTACCAGTTTTTTTCCGTTCGCTCGACTCATAGTGCTACTTACCGATATGCATCTATAATTTGTGCAGTTGTCTTTAGGTCCTTTTTTGTGGATGGGTGTGATCCAAGCCTCTTTCAAAACTACAGGGATTTCGCTTCCAACTACAAATCTTTGGAATAGTTTTGTTAACATACATATTAACTTGTTTGTCCCATTTTTTAGAAGTTCAGCTGGAATTTTCTCCGGACCGCTGGCTCTTTTCTGCTTCATAGTTCTTACAATGTGTCTTACTTGCTTTTCAGTAATATTTATTTCGGGTCCGTGAATTTGATATTTTCTTGGTGATGAGTTGAGATATTCCTGTCTGCACTATGATAGTGCTTCTTCCACTTGTTTATACTTATCAATGATATGTGTGTTCAGTTCCATGCCTCAGATGATCTCTTACCTCCCAGCTCTTTGCACTTTCTGTCCCATGTACTGTTTCTATTCACGGAAATTATTCTTTTTTATATTTTGAACGTTCCTGTTGGTACCCTGCTTTGTCTTCATCTTCCTTTGTATTCAGTCATCTCTCATATGCTGTCTGTTAAATTTTCTTCTGTTTATCGAGTTATTTTTTCCATGTTATAGAGCTATTCTTCCTACTTTTGTTCTGTTCTCTTCCTAAGGCTTCATATGTTGCTGCTTTCATCGACGATATTATATACTGTGTGCTAGAATTTAGGGTTACTAGCTCATCGATCAGTTTTGGATCGAGACGGTTTTAATACATGATCTTCGTAGAATCCATTCAAGTTGTATTGACGGTTATTGATTTTTTTCTTGGGGCTTCGATGTTAGGAGTGTAAGATCTATTAAAGGGGATGTTTATCTCGGCATTAATCAATTAGTGGCCTGAACCACACTCTATATCTCGATTCACTCTTGTATCTTAGACGATCCAATTGGTTTTTTGTTTTATTACGATATAGTCTGTTATTGATTTAAGTTTTCTAGTTTGCTAATGACATGTGAACTTGTGTATGTCATTGTGTTTGTAGAACCCGTTAAATATGTTTAGTTCATTTTGTGCGCAGACATATTCGAAATATTATAAATCTATTATGCATCACGGGCTTGCTAGATACCACGACCTCACAAATTTTTGATTGGCTTTCACTAGCCTTAATTTGAAAGCTAACGATAACATTGTTTTTTTATTTGCATAAAGTATTAATTCAAAAGGAAAGGATTAAATTACCATACGTCAGTCCATTAAACTCTACAATAGTGAAATTCATTGAAAATTTTAAATAGGATGTTACGGAAACTCATAAACAATGATATCTGCACTGTAATGTAATTTTGCGATACTCTCCATGTGAGGTACAATTACTTTTATAAAAAAATAAATTATAATTGACTATATAAGATAAGTTTTCTGGCTGACTGTAAACTTTGGAGCATATCAAAATACAACAATATAACTGTGCTTAAACCATACTTGATCATTCAGCGAACAATCAGATGCACGATTTAATTTATTCTAAAAAACTCATACTTAAATTTGGAATGCTAGACTATCTGTAATGATTTGATACTTTTTGTAACAATCATTATTTTGAAACTCTATATGCATTATTTTATTTATAATGTGCTATGCAGATATATCTAAATCACACAAAAATATGTATTTCAAACTGCAACAAATTATTATTGTATGTTAAAATTATTGCATATCTCTACTGTTAACATATAATATTTAATACGTTGGTGAAATGGGAAATTATTTTATTATTAATAATTTATTTTCAGGTTACAGAATTATTAGTAATTGTTAATTATTGCACATCATATTAATATATTTAGGAACCAATAATAATTAAAAAATACTAAAAAGTAGATACATAATCTTAATTTCACAAAAGTCACTTTTTCCTATAATTGCTAAAATGTTAAATACTAAATAGATTAAAAAACCAATTTAAAATGTTATTGTACGTTTTATAAGTAATTGTCTTCTTATATCTTTGTAAATTAAACATTTCCATTGATACACAAAGATGATAACTGTATTTTCAGATGCAGTAACGAACAAATCAATCAGAATTTATAACATATTATCACGCACTGCGAGACTGTTTTTTCCACAATAAAATTTATCTAACAGGTTAAAGTCTCATCGTTTTAATTTCTATTATTTAGTTACAGAAAGCCTTGAGTCTTATCAAAAATAATAAAATTTCTTGGTAGCAGATAAATGTATTATGTTTACTTGTTAAGAATAATTGACATTCTTAGTACGACAGACTTCGTATCGTCATGCGACAGCAAATTTAAATTGCATACTGCTGTTTGCAATGAATTGCAAACATTTTTGTGTTTTTAAGAATTACAAAAAAATGTAAAATATAGCGTCAAAAGCTGTTTACATTTATCCTCGAAATGGGGATTTTACATTCCCGAAACTTTAAAACGTATTGTCACGTCTAAATATTGAAATTTTTAACTCTTATCTTTTAAAATATAGAGGTTAAAAAATCTTGTATAATTTCAAACTAATTCATGGCATTTGTTTGAAACAATGGCAAAAACTACATTTTAGTATAGCATTTAAAATTTTACTAATTTATTCATAAAGGAACTTTTCACATGTTTAATACCAGTGACAAAAATTAAAAATATTTCCCTATTTTAATTTAATAGAAAAGAAAACATCATATGATTCGAATAAATATGAATACTCATATTTCAAAATATTTACCGTTGGTAGTTGGGTAGAGTAAAAAAATATATTCTTATAACTAATTATTGCAAATTATTATTGCTTTCATTTCATAAATTTGACATCAATAACTACACTACTAACGGTGTGGTGTGCAGTATCATAATTTGGCGTGATAGGCTCATACTTGCTTGAGGAGAAAGGCGTAACCTACGGCCATCATCAGATCGGCTAGTCAGAGACCTAGCTAGCGAATAACTTAGGTTGGTCAAGTGATGGAATTATATATTCTCTGCTACTGTAACCTGCATGGTGATTGGTGAGTTTGGTGTAAGCGTGTGTTGTGGTTGGCGCATTAGGTTTTGGGGGCGTGTCCTATTGGCATCGTGCATTTTTACGGCTGAAACTCGGTTTATCAAGAACTGGCTTCCACGAGGAAGGTAAGCGTAAACCATCATCTCGGGTATTCATACAATTCGGTCGTTTTTCAATTTCTATAGCTTCCCGTAAAGTTCGGTGTTTGAAGTATATTTCACTCGAAATTATTTTTGTGTCCTGCAACTTTATTCTACACACCAGGAAAAACGGGCACAAAATAAATTTAACAAAAGGACACACAAACAATTTCGCCTGAAATATACTTAAAAAACCGAAATTTAGGGGAAGCTGTAGAAATTGAAAAACGACCGAATTGTATGAATACAATGCGTTTACCTTCCACGTGGAAGCCAGTCATTGGTAAATCGAGTTTCCGAATGCGCCAATCACAACACACACTTACACCAAACTCACCAATCACCATGCAGGATACAATAGCAGAGAATATATAAGTCCATCAATGGACTAACCTAAGGCATTCACTCGCTATGTCTCTGACTAGCCGATCTGATGATGGCCGAAGGATGTCGGCCGAAAGCTTATCATAAAGCTCGTTCTCAGAACGAAGAAGCACATACGTGGGATAAAACCCGAAAATCAACTGTTGCATGTATATATATATATATATATATATATATATATATATATATATATATAATTGTATATATTTATACACACATACAGGTTCGTATTTTTAAAGCTATTGTGACGATTAAGTGTCCTTTAGCGGATATTTAAAGAGCGAGCGGTGCCACCTATTATTTATTGTTATTGTTCAACAAATTGATATCTAATAACAATTTGTTAAGACCTTTTTGTTGTTAAATATGCCTTTGTCGTGCTAGGGTATCTAGCTTTCACAAATTATAGAAAAACAAAACTATAATAACATTATTCCTCTATATTATATTCGTTACATGTCCAACTAGAAACAATAACGAAAACATCTTGCGCAATACTGATTTTATTAATATGCTTATTGCAATGCCTATTTGCACATTTTATTTTACCGGGTATTCAAGTCTCACTGACCAAATTTATTATTGTTTCTAAGAAAAGTGTGAAATTTGTCACGTACGAAATTTCAGAGAAACGAGTATTAAAATGTTGTTGTGTCATTCAGCGGTTCAACTTAATTTACGTTCGAATAATTCCTTGATTCGTATTTTTTTCAATTTTTGTAGCCTATGTGTATATGTAGTTTTGGTTTGGCTTCATTACAGTTTAGCAACACTACTTTTACTAGTTCTATTGTGTCTATTTTCAAATATCTGTTCTATTTAGCTTAACCTATTCATTTCCTTCCCTTATTCGTATTTGCTTACACAAATTCTTTCACCAATCGTTTTTCGCCCATACGTTGAACATGTCACACTTACTCATTAAGCATTTGCTAATTATATTGTCATAAAACGAAGGGTTGTTGTTGATTTAATCAATAAATTAGTCATAAAGTTAGGTGTTGTTAGTGAATAAAAGAGTTCACCTGAAACTTCAAAAAAATATATATTTTTTTAAAATATAGAATTCAATTACAATAACAATGAAGGTACAGATACAAATGGTGCATATCGAAATAAGGCATACTATATAATAATACAACTAACCATAAAAATCGACCATGAACAAACAGCAATTTTTTTATACGTATACATCTATAAATAATAATAATAATAAAGTTCTATAGTTGAATATACATTTGTATGTAAATTAATATGCCACCTGAATGAATTAGAAGGCTTAGCTAAAATTGCAGCCATGGTCATCTGGATTCGGCTGGTAGTATTTTGCGTCATCAAACTTATTGCCTCCTACAACTGACGGTTTAATCTGGAAAATTGAATAGAAAAATACAATTATTTGGGGAATGGATTAAAGTAGTGTTGTGGGGTGGCCACACAGAAAAAAAGCTAAATGAAAAGTTTGAACAAAAAATTAGACAGCGCAAGTTTGAACAATAATACTCATTTTTTAAGACTTCTGAGGAGTTAAAAAAATTCAAAGGTGAGGTATCCCCCGTGCCCCTTTCAAAGGTGCAATAGAAGATTAAAGAATTGGAGTATTTGTCGAAGGAACAAACTCATGCTTTCGAACGATGGGTTTATAAACCTTTGAGTGGTGTATTATTCTTTTCGTTGGCATTGTCTAAAGTTGTCACCCTTCACTGGTAACTTCTTGCTTACTCTTCCCGGTGTTCTTTTTATTTCAACCTCTAAACTGCGTTGGCCTGCATTTCCACTAGTTTAAAACCTAAAACCATTATTTCTTGACACTCTTATTCTGAATCCTATGTACAAAAACCTGCAAGAATATATTGAAAGTACAATAAAGTGAATATAATCAAAGTGAGTTTAAACTAACTACGTGTATTTCTCCCTGCGAATTATATTATTAAAGACTACCTTATGTGTCCTGGTTTACCGAGATGGGTTCCGGGGTCCAGGTATCATAGTAAGGTAATATACTACTGACATGGACATCTACTTTACTTTTGGATGATGGCCCATTTGGATTCGCTTTCTTTTCCCAAAATATAGTAAGGTTCAAACCATCGAGATATTAGCTTTTCACCTTTTCCTATCTTTCTTATAGGGATAAACACTTTCACTTTATCTCCCTCTTCGTACATTACATGTCTATGTTATTCATTATACTGCAGTTTGTCAATTTTTTATTGTGCCTGAATGTTTTCTATCGCATTACTATGAACTTTTAAGAAAATTTCCCGAATCCCCAGTACATATGTTGAATACTGAGATTCCAGCATCTGAGCGTCTGCAGGAAAGATTGGTTCTCTCCCATACACTAGCATGAATGGCGAGACTTTAGTTGTCTCTTGTCTACCAGTATTATATTCCCACGTGATATGCAGCAAAAACTCTGACCAGTCTGTCTGTTTAGTACTGGTGTACATCGATAACATTGTTTGCTTAATCGTTCTGTCACTCCATTGCATTGAGAATGATAGGATCTCTCTCCTACTATTTTTGCTTGAAAACATTTCCCTCTATCACTAAGCAGAATTCTAGGGACATCGTTTCCATAAGAATTTCGCTACTGATTCAGTGTTACCATTACCCGGCACCTCCAGCATGTCATAAAGTTAAGGGTTGTTGTTGATTTAATCAATAAATTTGTCATAAAGCAAGGGGTTGTTAGTGGTTTAAAGAGTTCACTCGAAACATTAACAAAATATATTTTTTTCAAATATGAATAAATTCAATTACAATACAATGAATATACAGATCCTGTAACGATTCCAACCTACGTTATAAATTTTAGTAGTTTTAATTAGTTGTAGTTGTATAGAATAATTAATATTATGATGTATTTTATTTTATTTCTAAAACTTTTGCGACTAAGAGAAACCTTTTTGTGATATGAAACAGCTAGGGGTAAACGAAAGGCGTCATTGTTGTCCGTGACTCCATAATTTCGGATCGCATCTGTTAGACACTAGAGGGCTTTCGCGCTAAATATTCTGAACTAGATCAACATGTGTTTTGCATTTAGTAAATTAAAAAGTGGGTGGGTGGTTTGGGCAAAAGTCATTAGCGTCCTGATTTTAGAGTATGCAGTTTTCATCCAGGAACTTAGGGACGCAGGGATCGACATGGGATCACGGTTTCGGGGCATATTTCGAAGCATTGTTATTAGTCCGGAAAAATTGGGAGTAGGAAAATAGTTTTCTGGTTGGTCCTCACATGACGCTGCAAAACGTAAAGGTTTTGGTGGAATTAAAAATGCGAAGGGAAAAGTTAGTTAATATCAGCGAACGAAACAGACCTAAATTATGTACTATCCTCCAAATAGGCATGTAGTCTGAATTGACCTTAACAGAGTCAGAGTTTACATATTTTAAATAAACATTTTCATAGTCCTTAATTCGACTACGTGCGAAGAATAGTGCTTATCTTTTCAATACTTCATTAGAAGTGCCGTTTTCTGGATCAACCATTACAATGCCGGTTTAATAAGCAGTTTTCGCGTGCATCACAACTAGATAGATCTGTCGTGAGTTTCTTCTCTCGAAACTTGGCCCGCGTGAAGTGTAATTAATAGATTTCATTGTGACTCGGCTAATCTACGCGTGTCCAGAAAATAACAGGGAGCTCCACGCATCTTTAGCCATGAAGTAACACTACGATAGAAGGTATTTGATCTATGGTAACCCTTTTGACATCGTGGGAAAGTGATTGAATATTTTGATACCAGAATGAACTTAATATACGGATTAATCAACGGATAAATCGTAAACCTTCGAACCATGCGAATTTATTCCTAATTATTTGTGTATTTTTAACTGTAACTGTTTTATATATTTTCATACGTTTCTTTAGTGTTTAGGGTGTTTTATTTTTCATCAATATTTGTCATAATAGCGTGTGATACTGCACGACCATTGTAATCCATATTTTTAGCTATAATTTATTCGCGATATATTTTCATATTGTCGAAAGAGCGCGTAACCTTACGTGCATATTTGTAATTTATCTTTAAGTTTTATTTTATTTTTATATTCAATTTTCCTTTATGACTGTCACGTCAGATAGTTTTATTTGTGTTTGTGGTCAACGAAAGTCGAGTGTCGCTACGTCGACTACCGTCGCTGTATTCTATTTTTCCAAATTTATTGTTTATTTTGGTTCTACCGACCTAGCCCTTTTCATGCCAAAGGACAAGTATTTGCAAAGTCACGCAAGTCCCGGGATGGAAATCCCACCGGTATAATTGGCCGCTTATCATCTTACGTGACCTCTTGCATAAGATTCCTGGCGCCAACTAAATCAAAAATACGACGCCACGCGTCAACTGGTGACAATAGGAATTCATTTTGCAAAGACTCAGTGTGTTCAATAAAGAGTATTTCTACTAATTTATATGTTCTATTGACCTAAATCGTTTCCACTTTCTGATCAAACTATCTGGGTTCTATTCACATTAGTGTATTGTTACCACTAGACCGATTCACGCATATCCGTTAAAGAATAGCTCGACTCCTGAGACATTATTTTTCAACGTATTAGTTTGTGTTCAAGCTAGTTTAACACCTCATCCAGGTGAAAACAGTTACCGCCCCCCTCGGGGAATTCGTTTCATCGGTTTCTCGTGACCAGAATCTTCAATCCGTTTCAATATAGATGGACCATTTCAATATAAGGTATACTATATAACTCATAAGGCATTAACAATAAAACTAAAAATAAAACTAAATTAAATCTAATTGGTACTTACATTAAACTGGGTGCACACACCCCGGTGTACACACCACACAAAACTACCTGCATGACTAACTCGTTTCTTGCACACGTCAATACTAAGTTCAGAATCTGATATCCTTTTCCATTTCCTTATTCTTTATTTATATAATTATATACTAAGTATCTGCTCATGTCAGGTCACCTAGCAGAACCCCACAAGTTCCATCAAATATTTACTAAGCATCCTAAAGTACAACTACCGCAATTTCTAAATTGCAGATTTGGTGTGTTGAAATATACATATTGTATTTTTCCGTGACAATATCATTCACTTTTATTTATATTAACAAATCTTTAACTGCCAACCAATATATATATATATATATATATATATATACAGTCAGTCACAAAACTGTTCGTACAGTCCCTAAATTCAAGATAAATTCTTACATTTAAAATAATACAGTAAATAGTTCATTTTATAGTTTATTAATATTAATAATTTATTATAAACTCAATTCTGCATACATTACATCAATAATAAAAATTAAACGAAATTCTTATGTCACAAAAGTAATCGAACAATATGAAATTTAATATAAGAATAAATTTAATACATGGTTTTAATATTTCGTATCTAATTTGTTTAGCATGGCATGCAGCAATTAAGTATAATTTTGTGATATATTATCCCTTACCTCCATTATTGCATTTTTAGTGTTTCCTTACTTGTGATGGCGTGTTTACTAATTTTTATATTTAAATAATCCCATACATGATCTGTGGGATCCAAATCGGGTGACTGAGGCTAACTATAGCCGTGTGCTTAGGGTCTTGGACTTATTGGAAAATCCAGTTCAAAACTGTGTGTCGCACGTATTATAGATAAATGAAGCCCACGTGCACGTAAAATAACAGAATTCCAGTGTTGGAGCCCAATCCTTGTTGTTGATGATTGGCAAAAAATACTGTTAAAAGATTGATAGTGAGTTTTCCGCAATAAGGTTAAAAAAATGGTGTTGGGCCCTAATTGTAGCATGCAGGTCATTCAAGGGTAATTTTTAGGTAATTATAAATAACCTGTCGGATATGATGGATAAATGTTGGAGGTGAAAAAGTTAAATTGTGTGGAAATCTGAATGTGAACTACCTTCAAATGACTACCCTAAAACAATAGCACATGTATTGCCTATGTTGTAACACATATTATTGTAGTATTGTAGAAGTACTGAGGTAGTATATCCAAAAATGACGGACCACTATGCTCATATCATGAAAATTACTTTAAAGGTAGAACTCTTGTACAATCCAAAAGTTGTTCGTCCTAATACGGAGGGAGGCATATGGGCATTACAGAATATGCTTAAAATAACTGATTGGAACGCAATGTTGTAGACTCTTACATTTGGAGAGTTAAATAATCTGTTTGTGCGTATTTCTTAGCTGCTTTTCCAACTAAATCTCGTACTGTACATGTGAAGAAGAAACTTCGATTTGCAGAAAACATTCCTTAGATAAGAGAAACGGTGGGTTTAATGTGAGATGCATTAGCAAAAACAGTATACAATCAAGATCTACGTGGATATTTTATGAAATATCGATACTAGTTCAGATAGCAATTTTTACATGCCAAAAGCAACATAATGCATATTCTATTAAACCTGCCAGAAATATTCCTCGTAAGGTTTGGCATGTTATAAATTCTGAGTCTGGTAGAAACGTGTTCCGGGAAACGATTCAAAATGAGAAGATATAGTCTCTTCTGTTTGAAATATGATGATAGATAATGAACAATCTCTCTTCTTAAATCCAATAGCTATTGATGAGAGAAAAACAACTACTGGTCTCATTGAGAACAGGGTGGATGTTTTGATGACACCTATTACTATGTTAATGAAGAAATGTTTTAGTGTAATACAATTTCCCGATGAACTCAAGATAGCAAGAAATTTCCAATTTATAAAAACAGTGGTATAGATAACGAGAGCAATTATAGGACAATTTCAGTATTACCCACTGCATCAAAAGGCTTCAAATGAGCTCCAAAGAGTAAAGAGTTTTCTTGATGCTTCACATACGTTGAAAAATGAAGAGGCAAGAACACAACCGGTGTAGTGATTACAGTGATGCATGAAACATTACAGGATATGGAGGGAAGTTTTGTTCCTGAAGCTACCCTGTGCGATTTGAGTAAAGCTTTTGACTCAACTGAGCATAGGATTCTGTAGAGCTTTCTTACATCGCAAACAGACTACAAAACACAGTAATCGGAGAAATGGAGTTAATATCCTTCCTCTGTGTTCTACCATAGGGTAACATTCAGTGACCATTGCTCTTCCTAATATATGTCAACGACATGCCAGCTACTATACCAGATGATACTACCATTATTAACTGTGGGAAGGATTCACTGGAGGTCATCGATTTTTTTAGCTGTGACTCAGGACTATTTCATTTCGAACAGATTGGCAATGAATACAGAGAAGACCCAAATTATGACCTTCAATACTAGAAGGTATGGATATGGGTGGTGATGGGGAGGAGAAGAGAGTGAAACTGTTACTGCCCAATTTGGTATGTGTACAGGGTCTTAAGCCCTATAGTTTGCTGGCCAGGAGGTATTATCTTATATGAATAGGATTTTTCTGCCCCAAAAATGAGATGTGCTGGCGATAACGAGGTCTGGCTACCGGAAGCATGTCTATCCACTATTTAAAAGGGTTAATATATTGACTTTAGCTTATCTCTACATCTTTCATTGCCTTAAGAATCTTAGATCGCAAAATGATCTAAGAGCTCCTGAGATCAGGTAAATATTGGTGAAACTGCTGCTAGGTATTGGAGAATCACCGCAATTAGTCGTACCTTCCAGACTCTGTGTTTTACTGTGTGTAAGAGTTTATGTGGTTGCTCTATCGAGGAGTCAGTCACTTGTGAACTCAGTTTTTCATTTATTTGCGAATGATATTTGTTGGTGATATATGTACACCACTATAATGAATATTTTTACTTATTTTTGACGCTTTTAAAACCTATGGTTATTTACTAATACAGTTTTTTTTTCTTTCTTGGTTGTTCTGCCAAAAAATTTGTGCTCGCACGTCATCGTACCCATTATATTTTTTATACAAAACGAAATGATCATAATGTATTTCTTCATAATATTATTACATAGGTATTTATTAAGAAAATAGTAATAGGTAAAGAAATATTTGATAATAAGTTTTCTATTGTATTGTTGTTTTTACAGATTCGAGAATAAACCACATTTATGGAACAGCCTTGTCACATCCGCCACAACAGTGTTCAAAACACAGGAAGGCTTAGATATGGTCTCAGAATTATATTATGAAAAACAAGGTAAATTCGGAACAGCTGAGTTTGTGGTTGAAAGAGCGCTGAAAAACATCAAGGAGGAAACCAAATGGAGTGATGATAATTTACCTGTTATTGAAAAATGGCTGGACAACTATTTGAGACAAAACAATGAAAATATTGATAAGGAAAAATTCGAATTTATGTAAAATTTATTGTAAATGTGTTAAATGCATTAGTACCAATAATTAATTTTATATTTAGTCCAAATATCATTTAAGTCCAAATATCATTTAAGTCCTTTAATTAATTTTCTATGAAGTAAATAATATTAGTTAAGGTAATTATATTTCACCAGAAATAGTAAATTTCATTTGTATATTTAAAATTAAAACAGTATTTAATTTATTTTTGTTTCTTTTGATCTGTTTTCTGGTGTTAGTTACTTAGTGGTTATATAGGACGTTAGTTGTGTTATGATTCAACACCTATAAGTAACTTATTTAACTAGGTACGAAGTGATAAAAGTCAAATTTGCTATGCATTTATTTTTGTTAATGAGTTATTAAAATAAATTAAATATTAGAACTGTACTAGTTTGGTTTTCTGGACATAGTCCAAGGTTCATAAGATATGTTCACAAGATTACTTATTTAAAGTTACATATATCATATTAACCAGTTTAGATTAAACCAATTTTGTATTACTTATCATTGCCAACATCAATTACATTGTAATTGTGTGGTAATTTAGCGAGCAGAAAATTAATCAAAAGAAAATATAACTAAATTTTCAGAAAATTATTAATTTATGTCGCGTATCGAAAAGGGCTATCGCTACTCTAGACATTACTTATAAACATCCTTTTAAACAGGCAATGAAAATCTAAACTTGAACTAAATCAAAAACACAAAATTCCCTAATTTATACAAAGATTAATATGAATATTATAATATAAAATATTATAATGGTGTTTGGATCTTTCATAAATAGGTTACAAGATGGTACTAAGGTCTAACAAAGCTAATAAATTAGGGGGTTACAATCTTCGATTCGACGGATTATTTACTTTATAATTATTCATTAAATTGGATATATTTTGATAGTATTACAAATTGTTTAATTATGTATATGGAATCACACACAATTATACAACATAAAGAGTAAATACCCGAGTAATATAATATATTCCTAGAAATTTTTCAGATTTTCATCATTTGCTTTAATACTCTCTAATTAATAATGCATTCTTAAATACTAAATCATATAAGCATTGACAGACTGAATATAAAAATATAAACACAGGTCATTTCTTAAAGCTATTTAATGGAACATAATAGTGACTAACCTCTACCCAGGTGAACTGATTTCATATAGCTTCCATCAAAATAATACTTATAACGAAGACATGATTTTGCTGAAAGAAAAAAAATATACCATAATAAATAACTCAAGGCCAAACTAATAGAAAAATGAGCAACAGAGTACCATATATACCCATCTATTTATATTCACAGTAACACAAGCAACAAAATCGCAGTTCGTACTAGTTTATTGAACGATGGTTTACTTGATTATAAATAAGGTAGCCAAAAGAGTATTCACGTTTAGTTTATAATAATCTCCCTTTAATATACTTAACTGTTTTCAAGATGTACGCTGCTAAAACTACCATTTGGCAGATCTAAATAGTTTTTCTTAGCCAATGAGCACCACGCCTTGATATTCTATGCAATGATGGAGTCTAATGGAGGATACTCCTGGTATCTAAGGCCATTCCAGTTTAATCCAACAGAGTCCCGAAAATTCCAGGGAAAATTTCCCCGGCATATAAAAGCCGAAGGTTTAGCTAGCGAGGGATGTTCGACTACCGAATTCATCGTCAACGGTGCTCTCCGCAGTTCGGAACGACGTTATATAAAAGCGCGAAGTATTCGGATGATTAATATACCCGCTATAAATACTGTTTCATACATATTATTATGTTATTGTAAACTACGCACTTTAAAAATAGATACAATTTAAATGTGTTGAGTTGTTATTTGTGAACCCGTTAAAAATGTAACAGTGTTGTCAGGTGTGGTGTAAAAGTAAATAATTAATAAATAAAATAACAGTAAACATTCAAAAACAACTAAGAAAATGTCAGACACAGAAAAGAAAATAGAAGAGGAAATGAACTTGAATCCAATGCTACTAATGTTCAAGAACATACTGAACGAATATTCTAAAAACAGGGCGAAAAATCTAAAAATTTACAAAGTAACTTAGAAGAAAATTTTAGAAAAACGAATACAAAATAAAATGGAATCTAGAAGAAAACTCTAGAAGTTTTAAAAGTATAAAAATCCGAGAATATTTGTGACAAAATTGAACAGAGACTGGTAGAAAATTCAAGAAATTTGGAAAACAAACTTCAAGACAATTCCAGAAGAATTGAAGAGATAATTTGAAACAAAAAGTAGAACAGATTTCTGTTGAAGAAAATTCTAGAACGAGCAAAGAAATGTCTAGAAGTTTAGAAAGTAAACTAGGGAAAAAAATCAACGATGAATGAACCTAACATTTTCGGCAGTAAATGACAACGTGGAAATGAAAATATAAGCAATCAGAAAAGAGGACGTAGACTGAAAATGAGACAACAAGAAGAAAGATATCATTCACTAAGGACACTTCTTATTATGCAATTCAAAATGGCTACTGAGCACAATGACACCGATAAAGTAACTAACCTCACCATGGCTTTACTAGGCCAGGTACTTATACTTATATTTGTAAGAATAATAGGGGAAGTTTTGAAACTCTGGTACAGGTCCGGGAATCAAAGTTTGGGGATTATATCTTGGGCCCAACCTAAAAAACGCTACGAAAAAGAAAGAGTGGGGAATATTTATTTAACAAGAAGATGACATGTCGGTAATCGCAGTAAACATGATTGTTGATGGCCTTACAGACCCCGAAATACCATTAATCGTACAAAATGGCCCACAAACAAAATTTATGGGAAACTGTGGATACAACTCTCAAATCTGACACTGTACATAACCGATGTAAAGGAAATTATATACGAGAAGTAACCATAGAAGCATCAGCTCAGGAAATTGAATTGTACTGAGTAAGTACCCATAAGAGGAATTTAAAGAACATGAAATGCTACATAGAAATTATCGAGTGAGGGTCGAGTCCTCTGGAAATGCCAGCGAAAATCAGGTACAAATAAGCTAAAAACGCCAGTACTAAACGGCACATATTGATGGGTACAATGGAATGCCTTAGAACACAGAAAATATGTATATGGTCTTGTAACTAATGGCAATATTGGGAAGAAGAGCTGCTAGTTCATGTTAGATACAGGAGTTAATATTTCAGCAGTCAGATCAGCTATGGTGATCCGGGAGATTCTGGAAGAGGTTACAAACTCCCACGTGCGAACTTCTACTGGTGATAGTACATGGAGGAGTGAAAACTTACATAACCTTGGGTAGTTATTCCATGGTTAAATATATGACTGCGGCAGATATAGTTGATGAATCAATCCTTGGGTTAGATTTTATGAACGGTCATGCAGTTGTTATTGAGAAGTCCCTAACGACATGCAATATAGTAGTAAGAATGAGGCTTCCGGGGACTAACATAACCAGTGTGCGCCTCCTAATTACCGATGATGTGAGAATCCCGGCTATGAATGAAATAATTAATCCAAGATAAGACCGGAAACGAAATGGCCTATTGCTGGTTGGATCTTTCTAAATCTTACATGAAATATCAAATCAAGGAAGGAGTTCTTGTAGGAAGAGTCCTAGTTAGGTATCAAGATGTAATTCCAGTTAATATCTTGAACACCATACATGATAGTCCAGAGATAAACTAAATCCTATATTGCTGATTAATTAAAAATGTATCGACAACAGAAGAAAGACATGTCATAGATTTTCTAAGGCAATTCCAAAACACATTTACAACCGGAGAAGAAAACTACGGTCGACACTCGTAGTGCAACCGCAATTAAGTAGCATCCAAGTAATTTGCCCCTGGCTAAAAGAGAAGAAGTTGAAGATCTGTGGAAGAAGATATAGCAGCAGAGCGTCATATAATTTTCCAGTATTTCTTAGGTTTCATCTGTTTTTTCTTGAATCAAATAATGATGGGTCTACCAGTTTTTGCGTAGATTATAGAAGATGTAACAAATATAAATGTTAACCTTTGAATAGACCACACCTTGGCAGAGTCACAATGGTTCTCCACATTAGACTTGGAGAGTAGTTATTGGCAAGTAGAGCTAAAGACCGCGAAAAGACAGCCTTTAGTACAGGATCTGTGATGTGGCAGTTCACTGTAATGCCGTTTGGGTTATGCAATGACCCAGCTACTTATGGATTTGGTTCTCAATGGAATACCGTACAGTATATATGAACCAGTAAAATGTATTTATCTAGGGATGAATTAGTGGCGTAATTGAAGCCCTGCGACGTGGGCATCCATGCCCAACAGGGCCCAACACCCTTATTACATTTATAATTATGTTGCGTCTGTGGATTTTTATTGAATATTATCACTTTCAATATCCGTTAAGTTAACGCTTAAACACTGTCTCATGAGAAAACATACGATTAAATGACCAATGTATTTACTGCAATAAAGAGAAATATAGTATAGCAAATAAAAACATCTACACCAAAGGGTTTATCAATCAAGTCATATTATCCATAAACTACATAATTTATGTGATAAATCTATATTTTACTTAAAAACGTGGTAAGAGTTCGGTTATATCTTTTAATTTGGTTGATATAGACGCCCTTACATTAGGTTGTAATTTGGTATAGTTAAGTGTATGTATATCTATATTATAGCATTTAAATTGGTAATATTAAAATAAATCTTTAACTAAAATGAGTTCGGCAAAGGGTAAAATGTTAAGTGGCCATAAGAAACGTAAAATTCGAAAGGAACAGAGAGATTCTTTTTTTCCAAAATTAGCGAAGAAACATCTTCATTATCACCAGGACCATAAATATCTGGATTAGACAACAAAGAAAAATTGTGTCACAGGTAAAACAGGTATTTCAATCAAGTGAGGTGTTTCAATTCATTCAAGATAACAATGTGTATCCATCAAATTGTGGATTTTATCCCAAAAATATTAGTATTCCAAATTGAAGATACAAATTTTAAATTTGGGATCATGTAGATTGAAAGGAACTTTTCTTGTTTTATGTAAAAGATCATTTTCTTCTAAATAACATACCTTTACTTCAAAATCTGGCCAGTTTATAGAATGAACCTAGTTATGCTATTCACCCCATTTGGAGGTAGTATATGTGAACCACGCTGGTAACAAAATATTTACTTTAATAATGCCTGGTGTAAAGGAACGACTAGCATGGTATATCCAAGGAAATCAAAGAACGTGAAAATTCAAAAATCCACATTACTAAAATTTTAGACCACTTATTAACAATAGATTAAGAAAGACGATTTAATAAATGGAAAGACGTTTTACTACAAATTATAGCTGTAAATATTATATTTGCCACTTGTAATTTAGTATTTCAGAGCCATAGAGAATCTGTACTGTAAATCCCATTGAGAGTGGTGGTATTTACTTCATCCTTCATTAATACATTTGTTAAGTAAATATGATCCCGATTTAAATTCATTCATGAAAATGATACAAAATATTTAAGCCCGAGAATACAAAATGAAATTATAAATCAAATATCTCACAATGTTAAACATAATACGAAAACGATAACTTCCATGTTCTATTTATTGAATTATTTTCGATACAACTGAAGATATATTTAAAACTGGCGCACTTAACTAACAAAAAATTTTCGTTTGGGATTAATGAAATAGAAAATCGAATATCTTCTGCTTTACCTACTGAAATTTTAGCTGCTCTACAAAATCTAAACGGCAAGGAGAAGATTGAGCAACCAATATGAGTGGGTTATATTCAAAAATTCAAACCAAGTCTTAAACAAATAAAACCAACTGTTTCAAATATACACTGTGCGTTTCATAATTTATTTTTAGTATTGTAAGGTTTTTTTACGGGTTCGTAAATAACAATTCAACAAATTTAAAGTGTATTTATTTTTAACACGCTTAGTTCACAACAACACTACAATAAATTACTGTAGTTAGAGCGGTTTCTTATTCATCCGTCACGGTTATAACATCTTTACCAGAACTAGGTAGTAGAACTGCTTCGTTCATATCGGGTCTGCTCTGAAACAGATCAACCTGACTCGAAACACTGAGCGTTGTTCAGACAATTCTCGGGCGATCTTCGTTGGGAGGAGAGTATCCGTCTCATCTGGTACAACGAGCGCGGACTAGAATATTCTATAGTGGTGCTCAGTGGCGTAGTTTCGTAAAATTATCCCTTCCTTAATTATATTCGTCCGGAACAGAAGCAACTGCTTACTCATTGAGGATTCGTTTTCCCAAAAACAATGTCTGTTTACCTTTAGTTGACATTCATGTGGCGGCGGCTGCACGCTAACCGATGGCAACATCACCGCTTTCAAAGTGGGCAGACTTCTTCAGTTCTTCTCTTCGATGGTTTTTGCCGATAATCACAGGCTATTTCTTTTGTCTAGATTGATTAATAGTATACATAACAGTCCACAATTCTCTTGGCTCGGAGTTTTCTCGATTGTAAGTGGCACACCACAATATTCATGTTGGAATCCTTGAAGATAAAATATTTTGGATCACTTTCTAACACGTCGGGCAGGACCACACTCAAGCCTTGGAATGGGTAATTTCTTGTAACCTTGCTATTAGGTAGTCACTTGTTGGCCGTTAATAAGAATTTCTTTTCTTGACCTAGCTGTCACATATTGTGCCATTGGCCACTCCTGACTAGCACCAAAAAGATCTTCTTCTTGCTCTAGCGCAACCTTAAAATCCAACTGACGGCCTTCATATATCTTCAGAAATGACGCGAACTCTTTTTCATCCTGAACATGTAATTTCTCAACTCATCGATGTTCTTCTTCTATTTTTCTTGGTGGTGGTTTCTTGGTTCGATATATTTGTAATTCATTTTCTGACTACTTCATACGGCCTCTCCCTGGTACATTACAGCTTGGGGCATATACCTTTCCAAAGTTGTGCATTATACAGCCAGATCAAGACCAATACCAATTTTGTGAATATCGTTCATCTTCCTTCTTAGATTATTATCATAATTATCACTCGTTTTCTGTTCATCTAGCCGGTTGCATACAATGTATCTTCCAAAAATCACTCTAGCTGGAGTTGAGCGATAGGCCATCATAAATAGATGGATATATTGGTCCCGATATCTTCGATATTCGAAAAAAAAACATAGGATATGTCTCTGCCCATAGTTCGATTCATTCGCTCCATAATTCCTGATGGTGTAAAGGCGTTGTTCATGTCTTCTTCATCCTAAGTAGCTTGTAGGTCTCATGGAACAGCGCCAATTCAAAGTTTCATTTCTGGTCAGAATGAAGTTCCAGACGTACCGCAAATCTACTAAAAAAACTATTTAACCAACATTTCTGCGAGTATCGAGGCTTCCTAGTTCAGTAAGGCAAATGATTTAACCTATGTATTGACATAATCTAGTATGTATCTATTGCTAGTAACCGGCAGCCCAGTTATGTCAATAACCCAACTATATCTACAGCAATTCTCTCGAAAGGACTTCCTAAGTTATACTGCTTCAATGGAGCCTTTCTATTTCCTCTAGGACCGTTAGTTGCTGCACAGGTGGTGCATTTCTGACACCATTATTGTATATCATTGTGACAGTTCTTAAACCGTGTCCATTATTTTCTTACTCCTAAATGGTCTTTGGAACTCCCATTGTGTAGTGCTTTTCTTTTTAAGTAACACTAACCACATGATTTCTTTTTTTCTCTTTTCATTCCCTAAGGCCCTCTTGAACAGTCCATTTACCATATTCAGTGAGTTCCACTGCGCTCATTACATTTTCACCATTTCGCTCTAGTTGACTGCTTCTTCCCATGCTCGTCGCTCGCCCTTGTTGCTTTCGGTTCAGAATTCTTGTGCTGTTTTTATTTCCTCGTCCATTATTCGCATCGACTGTTGTGCGGGAGGCTGTTAGCTTATATGTTCTTTCTTTTAGGGGCTTGTAATGTTTGCACTCCAATGGCTCGGGTCTTCTTGTCAGAGCATCAGCGTTGTTATGATTCTTACCTCTACGGTGCTTGGTGGAAAAGTGATATGTTTTGAGTCTTCTCATCTACCTACCAATTTGACCTTCTGAATTTTTAAAGCGAGGAAGCAATTTTAGGGTAGCATGATTCGTTCTAAGAAGGAATTGCCTTATAAACAAGTACTTATGGAAGTTCTTTATAGCCTTGACAACGGCCATAAGTTCCCGCCTTGTGACACAGTAGTTCTTTTCAAGGTTTGCGAGGGTCTTTCTGAACTAACCAATTATTGTTTCTTGACTATCTTTTATTTATGAAAGTACAACCCTAATGCCGATGTGACAAGCATCAGTTCCCGAAATTAACTGTCTTTCCATTAGAGGATAACTAAAGATAAGTGCTTTAGTTAAGATTCTCTCCCGTTCGTCGAACGCCTCCTGATAAACTTCTATTTCGTATTCGCTTTTTCTAGATTTTTTTAGCATGTTCTTGAACATTAACTGAATCTGGTTCATAATTATTGGTTTATTAATAGCACTTCTTTTTACTTTCATTTTATTTATTAAATGTTTGTTTTTAAACTGTACACTCGATACCAGTCTAACGAAATTTACGGGTTCACAAATAACAATTCAACACTTAGATTTCCATGGCAAAAGTAGATATATTCAGGTTTTCCGGGAGATAACCGTGTATAGTTTTCAATAGCACTACAATAAACTATAGTATTTATAGCAGCATCTTATTTGTCCGATCGCGATTATAGCTTCGTGGCCAGAACTGAGTGGTCGAACTGCTTCGTGCAAATCGAGCCCTATCCTTATTTCTGCCGCAGAAAATCACGACTCGGTTTCTCGAACAGTGTTCGCTGCGAAAATCGGCGCTTCTCATCTGGCAGAATCGGACGTGTACTTGAATATTTTAGAATATAGTTCTCAGTGGCGTATAAAAAAAATGTTGAACTATTTATACCCAACAAGATAGTCATCACGTAATGACCCAATCATAGTTATTGGTATAATTATATTGCAATTTTAAAGGTGCTTGCAAATCTTATTTTAATATTAAAAAAGAAGAAATGACGCTGTTGCTCTGAAAAAAAAACAGAAACATTCAAACAAATCAATAGATTTACTGGTTCTGCTGAACGGAATTCTAAAAAAAATCGACTTTGTATCTAAATCACTACATAGTAAAATCATAAATTTAGAGCTACAACCTGTTTATACAACCTTATACAAACCACTTCACTTAATGAATTTACGACTAGACAAAATTTTGTCAAAGTTATTTAGGGAGCGAAAAAGATAAGTAACTCCAGTGAAAAAAATGCATGATGAATTATCAGTGGATAAGCGATTATTGAATGGACAGATACCGTTTGTATTTAAAAAATCATTTCCCAACTGCATAAAAGAATAGAATGTATGAAGTTTGTATGCAAAACATTTAATTTCTTAAATCCAATCCAAAATTGAGTTTTTTCTAACTTAGTTAATTTCACTTAAGTTTAATGGAAAAAATAAAACCTTCAACAAATACCAACTTTCCAGATGTTTATATTATTATTTTTAACATTAACCGAAAGATCAAGGAATTCCATGTCTCAATAGAGATTGTGCGATTTATCAATTTTAAGAATGGAGTCAAACAGTGCAAAAATAATAAATATTGAAGACGTCATAGATTAGTTCGCTAAAGCTAATGTTCGTCACAAAACATGTTAATATATTGTTTTTTTTTAATGAAATGTAATAATAAGCTATAATATATATATAGTGAAAAATGTTACTTAATAATTTAAATACGTGAAGCACTACAGTGAGAATGGTAAGTGATGTAGTTTAAATTCTTTTTTTATATATACCATAAGAAAATAATTGTAAAAATGGTTCAAGAATAGTTTTTTTTATCATGGTCCGGTAAAAAATCGGCAGCGGGCTCCGATTTTGCGTTACGCCACTGGGATGAAAACATTGTTACTCACGCCAATATGTGGCCTATCCTCGAAAGTTATGCACCAAATACTCTATGTTCATGTTATAAATCATATCATTTTCAATAATTGACACCAACTTGTATAACAGCGTAAATGTATAGAAACCATGAGCATTCGGGACAAAATCGCCATGGAATAAACTCCCACCACAGAGTAAATTAAAAATTCACATTCTCACAATAACTAACTTCGCAGAGAAATGACGTGCTTTAATTCAATAATCACTTAATAGAGACTTTTTTTTCGCTGTTGTAACTAACAACTAACACTTCAACTAACTTATATCTAACTACGACATATTTTTATCTAACTTAAATTAGGGTATAAGAGATAATTTCTATTAATTTTAACGAACATATTTAAACATTATAGCGTTGGAATTCGAATCCACGTAGATTGGTTGGAATTCGAATCAACGCCACATTGCCAGAACCCCACATTTGACTATACGGCCATCTTTTCGGCTTGTGATAAATATAAAACAATGTTTTATATTTTATATTATGCCAATTATGCTAAATAGGCACACAATTTTGAATGAATGTAATAAAAGTTACATAACCTTCTAGCATATTGTGCTTATATTTTTTCAGTTGCGAAAAATTATTTTTTAATTATATATTACTATTCACATAACTTATTGGCGTCATAAAGTGCATGCCAATACAAATAAACAAGTAATCACTAATTAGTAATTGCCTGTTTTTTACAGAAATGAATGCAACTACTCAATGGTGAAACGCTGACAGGTGGAGTATAAATTTAAAATCATTCTCAGACACTCCATTTCGAAATCAACTTCTAATAAAACCATATTTTCTTGAAATGACGCGAGGTAGCAGTTTTATTTAACCACACTTGATAGCTGATATCTGAATTTATATACTGAGTGTTTCTTAATTGCACGCCGATATTTCAATTTGGTTAATTTAAAGAGTAAAACATTACACGATATGTTTTTGTGATGTAGTACGTTGAAAATTTAGATTTGATATTTTCCCACATTTTTTCGAGAGATTGTTCCAATATTCGGCACTGTAATTTAACAACTGTTAATACCTCTGTGTATTGTTCAAATTTGGCTAAGTTGTGATCAACTAGATACAAATAACTAGGAGGATATTGTTGTCTAATACAGAACGTGACAGTTCACCGTGACAGGTGAAATAAAGGAGGCCAAACAGTTTAAGTCGTATATTGAAGTAGGTTCCACATACATACATGTATACAACTATGTTCCACAAATATATATATATGTATATATATATGTATATATATATATATATATATATATATATATATATATATAACTGTATTTCATACACATTATAGATACATTTTAAATTAGAT
>JAWQRN010000086.1:0-40107 GCA_033557685.1 Sperchopsis tessellata
GAGCCTCTACACGGTTTCCACCCGGAAACAACATTCATACAGATACTAACCGTGGAAGTCTATTACATTTAAATGTTTTTAAACTTTATAAAAAGCTAATTTCTTTCTTCTTCCTGATGAATCTCAAACATGATATCACAGTTGTCACCTATACGCGCAATGCACTTCATAATCAAACCTACTTTTTCAATTAAGTTTGACTCCATACTGCCATTTTTCAAGTCAAAATACTAAATTATTATTGAAAATATTATTTTTTAAGTGTCATTAAAACAGCTTCTACATTTCTACCATTCGCCTCTGTTTTTGGGCAATAGAAATTTTTGAAATGTATTCTTCAACAAAATGGATGACAAGCTATAGAAACTTTCACCTTAGAAATCTAATCGTCTATTTCCAAAATAAAAGTAGTTTATCACAGTACGTAGACTTCCATGGCCACAGTAAATATTTTCAAGTTTTCTGGGATATAACCGTGTGTTGGCTTTTGTTTTTGCCACCGTTGCAGGGAACATTATCAAGACATTTAGCTTTTAAAAGTGCTAATTATAGATTGCCATGTAGCTCTGAAAATTACTAGATGTAGGTGCCGATCAACTCTAAAATGTGCTAATAATAGAATAACATGTAAATCTCACAAGTGCTAGTCTGGAAATATATTTTTTTTTTTATTTCTTGACTAGCACTTGTGAGAGCTACATGATATTCTATTATTAGCACTTTTTAGAGCTGGTCGTTACCTACATCTAGTACTTTTCAGAGCTACATGGTTATCTGTAATTAACACTTTTAAGAGCTAAATGTCATGCTATTGTCCCCTGCAACGGTGGACGAAACGACGGCAAAAAGAAAAGCCAATACACTGTTATCTCCCAGAAAACCTGAAGATAGTTAATCACATTTTTTAAATGTTCCTTCTTGTGCTTTTTATTTTCTTTGAAAGCTTTTTTATGCTCCAAGTTTATACACTCGGTTTCGTAGTTGTCTCTGCCATTATTAACCCATTCGCAGACAAGATGCCCATAGACGTGTATGATGTAGGTACATGGCCAAGACATCTGCTTATATTTTATTTGAACAAAACCCTATTATAAAATAAAAGCGATGTAAAATTTCTTATGGTAACACCATTGCTGACATTCCAAATTTTCAGTTTGATCAAAATTTACCAGGGGTAAAAGTTACATTTGACGAAGAACCAACTGCATTGTCATATTTCAAAAAATTATGGGATGTCCAACAGTTATATACAGTTGTTACAAAATAGTGCTCGACCTCAACCTTGATTTAGCAGAAGTAATAACATAAGAAATGTCTCGATAGAAGAAATCAATAAATTTTTGGGTCCTTTGATATTGCAGGCCCTTGTAGACTTTCCCACATTTAGAAATATTTTTTTGATGAATTCATTATATTCCCATCCGGCATTTGAAGCCAAAATGTCGGGTCGATGATTTGAACAAATTCTACGCTGTTTCAGGTGTTCTAAAGGCGATTTTGAACCAACGACTCCCACGAAGCTAGCAAAAATAAGTCCTCTGGCAGAATTTCTTTTAGAAAAATTTAGAATGGCCTATTATCTGTCTTAAGATGAGTCATTTCTGCTCTTCCAAAGAAGACTTACTTTTCGTCAGTATATAAAAGGAAAAAACCTGTTCTTCTGATGGATATGTTCTGAATGTTGATGTTTACAATTGAAAATCGCAAACTTCTGTTGAAGCTCCAAAATTTGAGGCATTAGTAATGTCTCTCATGAAGCCATATATATTATGTGCACCACCTTACATGGATAATTACTATAATAGCATACATTTGTCTTACGCACTACTAAAATTCAAAACGCACACTACTGCAACATTTCGAGGAAATCCCACAGAACTAATATTAGACGTTAAGCTTTCCGTGGTACACAAGAGTCCGCACGCACCTCCTATTATTCGATTATGTGGTTCCCTTGGTTAATAACACTGGATATTTATAAGAAAAATTAATAAAGTAGAAAGTAAAAATCTGGATATTTTAACGTGTTTTTTTTAAACCTCTGCCAGACGAAATAAGAACAAAACTAAGCATATCTTATTTACCTACAATTCACAAGCTTTGATATCTTTTATATTAAGGTTTTAAAATTTGCTAAGGGTGTCCAAATTTAACAAAGCCGTTATTTTGCAGTATATCTTGGATATATCTCGCTATTGAGTAATAAACCTAAAATTCAAACATATTTTTGTTTTTCATTAATCTTTCTAGCAATGAATGGCAGACATTTTATGCAGCTTCCATGTCTGTAGTTACACTTCTTACACAGTGATTCTATCTTCTTACACCCTTTGCACATAGTACCGACACATTTCAAACCATTTTCATACCACCATGTTAAAACCTAAAAATATAGAATTAATTTTTTCAGAATCGGCCATCACTGCAATTTAGTTATGCTAAACCAGCAAGCTATTTATTTTCAACTTGAATTACTTATGTCTTCTTTTTTAGTGCTTCAATTGTGGACAAGACGCTCTTTACCATTGCTGTTGGAACACTGCGTACTGTTCGCCGAGCTGTCAGCAACTACATTGGCAAGCTGAGCATAAGAAAGTCTGTAGACGCAAACGCAACTAGTCGTACAAAAAAATCTTTACATTACTACAAAATTTATAGTACTTAGTAACTCCTTTGTTTTTTAAAAGAAAACATGCTTATTAGTATAAAAAATACTGTGTCCAAAATTACCGTACAGGCTTTTTTCATTTTTATATTCTACCATATCTTAGTGCTGTTGTTTAGTAAGTTATGGAAATTTAAACAAATACAGTAGAGCCTCGATATAACGAACTAATTCTGATGAGGGGGTGTCAGATACAAACAACCCCTGTTAATCCCAGGGATTGTGTTCTGGACTCTATTAAAATAAAAAACAAACAACATATTAATGAACTAATTCAAAAAAAAATAATATATATTTGGAAAAATGGTTGTTCACTGTGTATGTCGCTTGAAAAAAAGAATCAGCATACCAAAAATGGACAAATTAGAAAAATGGTACAGAGCATATAGTTAGATATTTTCTTAGAATTTTTATTTTAATTTTAGCTGTAAATCAGTTTTTATTTTTTGTACCCAATCTTTTCGTAAAAATGATATTTACTGACAACAATCAAACTTAATTTTTTCGCAAGACAGAAAATAGTTTATTTGCGACAAAATCTAAACTTACTTAAAATAGAAATAGACTTTATTGTATCACACAAAAAATTCATACGCAGTTCTTAAGTGCAATTATATCTACAAAAAGAATATTCTAAATGTAAGAAAATGTAAAAATTAGTAACAATAGCAAATTCAAGATTTTACTGTATAACTACTGTAAATATTCCTCTACACTATTAAAACACCTTCCAAATGCAGAGTTTTTACTTTTGTATTTTGGGTAAGGCTTTCCATATTAGAGGAAAACTAAAACAGTTTTATATGCATATGTTGAGTTTGAGTGATATTATACCTGCTGTCAGGATATAGTATGTCTTTGGAATTCCTAAGAATAAATGTCATGTTTTCTCGTTATTAAAGCTTAAGTATATACACTCTCATTAAGTGACTCCAATACTCAACAAAAAGATGTCTACAGTATGTAAGATAATTTACAACAGAAATTGAATGTACAGCATGCTTCTGCATGATAAAGATATCCCTGGTGTGGCTTCTGTGACCCCCAAACAGGATATGCGGGGATGAAATGCAGTGTAATAACTATAGCTCTCATTTGTCTCCCTGCGTAAGTAACTGTCGAGAATGAATCTAACCAGATTATGTGCCCATGTCAATCTTGAATCTAAATACACCCCTAAGAATTTAGCAGTTCCAATTATTTTTTAACGACCTGCACAGCTAGTGGTGAAGTGAAGGTTTACTGTTTTCTCGTTATTCATCATAATTTTGTTGGATTTGAACGTATTCTGAGCCTCCCCATACACTGCTGCAAATCAAGTCTATCAACCTCTTTATCTCTTACCAATATGGTAGTATCATCTGCATAAAGGACAACTTTCTGAGAGATTAGCTGGGAGGTAATATATAATACATTTTAAAGCGGGCTCAAAGGAGATCCTTGCGAAACAACAGAGCCACTACACCTGGGGGTAGAGAACCCGTATAACTTATCTTCAATCGTACAGGTGTGATACCAAAAGATCCAGTGGCTGTCCCCTAATTCCATAGTATGGATGGCAATGGGCCTGTAGTTTTCTGGATCATCTCTATCCCTTCTTGAACATTGCTACAACTCTTGCCATTTTTTGGTCTTCCGGATAAAATTCCTCTGAAAATCATGCATTTTAAAATAAACATCCACTATGGTCTTTATTTTCAATTTACATATAATTTCCTCGACTTCCATCTTTCTTATTGGGCTCAAAAATAAGGAAAATATTGGTGATGTCTGAATGTTCAGCAGAGTTTAAAATGAGAGTTTACTTGCAGGAAAGCATTTAATTCATCTGCTCATAAGCTGTACTTAGCTCCATTTTATTGTTCTGTTTTGGTATACTCTCTCTTCTAATGATTTCCCACACTTTTCTCTACATTTTCTATTTCATTGGTAAGCCGTCTCGGTACCTCAGTGGCTAAGTACTTGGCTTCTAAACGTGGGGTCTCGAGTTTGAGACCCAGAGGCGGCAGGCTTTTTGTGATTAGGGAAAAATCTTTGTGGTGCTCGTATTCCAAGAGGGGCGTAAAATGCAGGTAAATGAAAACCATGTACATGTGGCAGTATACATTATGTCATAACAATCCTGTACTGATCAAAGCAGTATGGGCAGTCACTTTTACTAATGTTAAAATTTAATATGTATGATTTTGTTAGCTCTAGACATGTAATAAAAGCTGCCGTCCACAATTTATACGTAAATATATGTATTACCCTTTTTTATTTTAAAAATAAAGTTTAACAATTATTCATACATTACATTTAACTGCTATAAGCAGATAAAAATTGAAAATTTGAGTAGTATATATCTCAATATTTCCCCATTCACTATGAATTAATTTTATACAATATACTGGAATTTTAGTCTGTTATATCGGGGTTTCTTCTATCGAAGTTTTACTCTATTTTAATTTTGCTTCAACCTATTGAAGTATTAAATGAATGTAATTAGTTTTAAAAGGGTCTAAAGTTTATCCTTGTGGACCTCTTAAGTTAGGGTGACCAGAGCCAAATTAAAAGACATGCAGGGTGTTCTCGACTTATGAAGGGACTTCATTCCGACAGCCCAGTTGCAAATTGAACAGATCATTTCAACTTGAAAATAAAAAAAAAACAATTACAATAATAATGAATATAAACTTTAATTCTGAGAATATGCTTATAAAACAAATGGACTCAGCTAACTGCCATTCTCCTTAGAGTCCAAGCTTTACCTCGTGACCACTTATCTTGTTATGAGGCTGAAAGTGGGGGATATCCAGATCTAAAACTGCGTGAATGTGGTCCTTGTTAAGAAGGTGGCAACATATATATTTCGGCCATTAGAACATGATAAATGCAAGATTCCATCAAATTTTACCAGATTAGCTGAAGGTGGTACCTGTTTTTAAGAAGAGAGATATTATGGTGCTGGATAACTATTGTGATGCGTCATTTCTTCCTGTTCTGTCTAAAAACTGTAAGGCAGCAATATCTAGTTGTCTGTTGAAATTTGATCGGAGACATGGTTGTCTATCTCGTAACCAGTTTTGATTTCATACTGGGAAGAGCACAGCGAATGCTATGCTGGAGCTCATCACATTTCCTTTTGAGACTAGGAAGACCCTCAAAATAAATGCTTCTTTACTACATGATCTGAGTAAGGTCGTAATGCAGCACTATTGTATCAAGGAAAATGCATTGAGACACCTTTATATTTGTGCAACAGAAGGCACGATTAAGTGTGGTGTCGACCAGAGTTCACTTTTGAAACTATTGTTGTTCTGTCTGAAGATGGACATATTAAATGAAAAAATGAAGTTTATGTGGGTGAAAGCCTCTGAGAGGTTTTAGGGCAAATTAACTGCTACTAAACAAAAAGAAGACTGAAAAAAATCTACTTCACCGGCAGTTGCGTTCGTGATGTTGGATTTGTGTGGATGGTTGGATATGTGAAAATGACACACGTCTTACTTGGGCTCACCGTTTTGAGGATTCTTCAACAACCTTGTGTGGAACACCAGTGCTGCTCTAATTGCTTATTATGCCTTTTTCATTCTCAAATGTGTTACGTGATCCAGGCTTGGGGTAATTCCTCCCACACGGGCAGAATCTTTATTCTACAAGATGATCAATAAAGATGCCATGATGCCCCCTGTGGAATTCAGACATCGACCTCCGAATATATGTATACTGAAACAGCTTTTAAGAGCAAGGAGTCAGTTTCCGGAGCTAAAAATCAGAAAAGTTCCCTACACTCTGCGAAATAGTGCATTTGTTGCTATTCCAACACACAGGATGACATCCACTGTGACTCAGCTTGACCACTTACTCCCTACAACGGATTACCAATGGACTTGACGAGATTATCGAATAGAGGCTTCAAGGCATGGGTTAAAAACATTTTGCGGAAGTTCTAGACTTACATGCATATATTCTCTAATTTTGTGCATTTTTCATTGTTTAGTTATTGTGTGTATAGTTGTAGCAGATTATGTGTTTTAAATGTATTTGTACATAAGATTGATACTATTTTATGTATTTTTATATGACTTAGTAAAGAGTTTTAACAGTTTGGGCGAGTTAGCGCGACATTGACTAGATGAAAAAAAATTTGGAAAATGAGTCCAATTTGAACAATCGCAACTAGTGACGTTACAAGTTGAAAGTGCAAATTATCATAAGTGGGGGGTTTGTAAGTCAAGGACCCCCTGTTAATTAAACTAAGAGCTATTATATAAAATCTTTAAACAATTCGTATTATTTTGCCGTTGTATTTATTTTTGTTATTCTTTCAAAATGGCTAGTGAAATGTTATCTATTTTTATTAGTATTTTCTTTTTCTCCAGTGAATTTAACAGCCAATTATATAAATATATCCTTTGTTTCATTGTGAAAGTAAATGTCAATAATGGGCATACTACCATGTGAATAAACTTCAAAAAATCTAACGCTGTGGAAAGGACATTTCTTGTAAGGTATGTACTTCTTAAGTATTTAGATTAGTAAAAGCAGAAATTTTTGATTTTCAGTTTTATTTCTTATTTCCAGTTATATTGAAATTATCATTTGAACAGTTTCTTAATGTTGAATATGTATAGACACTTGATGCTATGTTATAAAAAATAAAACATGGATGGGTCCAAGAGAGTTCCTCGAGGCGCACTTAAACAGTAAATCAACTGATGCAGTTAATTTTAAAAACACATGAAGTATTAATTTTATCATGTTACAAATTACTTCATGTATTGTATAATAAATTAAATATGTAAATCTTTGTTAAAAGTTACTTAACAGAAATATAATTGATAACTGAAAAATAAGTTTTTTTTTTATAAAACTACCTACTTACCTAAATCCAAATAAAAAAATGTACATACTATTTAAAAGTCTCTCCGTGTCAAACTCGGAAGGAATATCAAAATTTTTTAAATTACTGAACTGTCAGCAGCAACAAATTCTTTTGCCAATAATAATTTGAAATTATTTCATCCAAAGTAGATTTTAAATTTGGAATTGTATAATAATATAATAGACCCCCTATAAAACTATTTTATAGGCAAAATTCATTCAGCAATCTAGAAAACTGTGGTATTGTGTATTAACCTTGTGGAGAGCATAGATTCACTACCACTACTAATAGCCTCATCACCGGTAGTAATTTGGGAAATAAAATGTATGGAGGGCATCCAACAGCCAAATTATCTCAAGTGTAAGCAATCTGTCATGCAACATTTTTAGAACTCTTGGTTATGATATACTGAATTCATTGACAATAACATATCTTCTGTGCTGATCTTACAGTAGCAGATTTTCAACTTTTTGTACCATGTTACTAGTTTGGTCCTTTCAATATTGAAAAAGTTAAGACCAATTTATCACTTGAAAATAAAATGAGGTATTTTCCACAAACTTATTGTCATAATGTCCCCGTTACCATTATCAAGGAACTTTATTGTGCAATACTTAATTTCTCTCATTTTATTTTTCTAAAAAACCGGTCTTGCATGTAGCACTTGCTAGGTGGTTCTTTCAATCTCCATCGGCTGCACGTGTCCTAACCACCATATCCGCATGTCCTTTATGAGGCCTATGATTGTTTGTCCATTTATTAGTGCTTCCAGTTCGTGGTTCATTCGTATTCTGTATCCGTCCTCTGTTATTATTGGGCGGTATACCATCCGTAGCACCATCCTTTCTGTCTTTAGCAGTTTTTGTTGTAACTCCTGTGTATGAATCCAGCCTCCACACCCATATGTAATAACTGGTCTTATGAGTGCTTTATATAGTTTCTTTTTGGACTGGGATACTTGATTTCAGGAGAGTTTTAGGGCTTTATTGTCGTGACAGATTCTGTGTCTTACATCTGCAGCCATGTTGTTTGTACTGTCGATAGTTGCTCCTAGGTATCTAAATGTGTCCATGCCATCGAAGCCTTTGCCCTCTATTGTATATTGCGGATCTACGGTTGGTTTCTCAATGGTTGGGACGAATTCAGGCTCCCTTCCTATTTTCACTTCAAAATCTCCTACCATAATTTTTATGTCGTATTCTGCCACTTGTTGGGTAGTCTGTTCCAGTTTCGCATAGAACATTTCTTTTTCTACGTCGCTATATTCTCTGTGGGGTGAGTATATGTTAATGAATGTTTTGTTAAATTTCCAAATATCCCAGCTATTTATTAATATTGTTTGACACAAAACTACATCCTTGCATTACCTAATATGTATACTGCTAATTATTTGGATTTGAAATTAATGTCTAATGGAACAAAACAGTAGTAACTATTAGGCATTGTCACTACTCCAGACAGTTAATATAACTATGCTAATATTCTTGCGACTTTAAAATTACCATTACGCCCATTGGTACAGCTACCTGATGGACTAAAGAGACAAGTGTTTGGCATCTTCAACTTTTTTTCTTCAGAGCCGATGGAATTTTGATCGTATTGTTACAAAACTCATTAAATTCTATACATGTTACAATTCATTTGCAGGTAATTATTTTATTCTTATATACAAGTACTTACAAACTTATCAAACACTAAATTCAGTGTACTGAACGCAGATATTGTTTGTGCTAAAACGCGTCCATCCTGTGAAACCAAAGAAATCACTCCTATTGTTTCATACTTTCATAACACAAGAACAACGGTAACCACACACATCTGCAACTATCCGAGACGAGACCCTGTGGCAATAAAACTAAGGTAAGAGATATTATATTCATTTTAGTTAGGAGATATTTATTCTTTTTTTACATTAGGCAGAATGCAAAGTCTATACCTTCATTTATAGTTTGTATACACATATCGGTCCTTCCAAAATAACTTGACATAACATTTTGGTCGATGTGAGCCCAATAAATAAGACATTTGATGTAACCCTAAACTTTTGTGTTACTTTGTATCACAAAATTCATGTTTCATTTCTCACCTACTTATGTACTGTACAACCATATCTTTATCTCAAAAGGAAAGTAAATATTTAGAAGCTGATATTGAGGTTAAAAAAAATAAAATAAAATTGAGGAAAGAAGAAAAACTCCAGTCCCCTGAGCGACAGACTAAGTAAGTGGTGTATAGGCACATAAAGTTGCTGAGCACAATATTTCAAAAAAAAACAGAAGGAAAGCCATCAGGACTTGCCCCCTTCTTGGCATCCAATCCAGTCAAGGCAATAGGATATCATTTGGATGGACAAACATGTGTGTCGATGTAAACAGAAGAGAAGTAATCCGAATACAACTTCCATAGCACAAAGGTGTGCGAACAAACTCGACTTACTCTATTTGGTTTGGGTCTGACTGTTATACATATAGAGATAATGAAAAATGATATCAACACAGTAGTGAGAAATTTTTGTTGTAAAAACAAAGATAAAAATAGGAACACAAATGAACGTATTAAAACAGAAATGAAAAAACTGATGATGCAGAAACATGACAAAAAGAACACCGGAATACACACAAATAAACAAAATTGTAAGGAAGAAAATAAGAGAAGATATAAGGACCATCAACACGGAACTAATAAAGAACACCAGGGGACGGATAAGAATAAACCAACTAAAAGATCCCAACAGAAATATTCAGGAAAACAAATCTGAATAAATAAAAATAGTCAAAAACTTTTATAGTAATCTATATTCCCAAGTTTACCCGGAACCTCCAAGTGCAACATCAGGACTTAGAATCGTAAATGTAGGATCTGAGGAAATATGGAGGCACAACCACCCTCAAAGTCATGAGAGAACTGTGAAACAAGTGCGTTGAGAAGGGAAAAATCCCGAAAACTTGGGAAAAAGCGCAAGTTGTTTTACTGCACAAAAAGGGCGGCAAATACAAAATAGGTAATTATCGCCCTATAAGCTTTTTATCACATCTATATAAATTACTAACAAAAATGATAACAAACAGACTTACGAACAAATATGACGATTACCAACCACTAAAACAAGCCGGATTCCGCAAGGGTTACAGCACCAAAGAGCACATACAATCTGTACGCTTAATAATTGAAAAATGCAACGAGTATAATGTTCCACTGCATGTTGCTTTCGTTGACTACAACAAAGCCATTGACTCAGTTGAACTATGAACAATATTCCAAGCTATGAATAACGCAAAAATTGACTCTAGATACAAAAGCTTACTCCAAAGCCGTATATGCTTTGGAGTAAGCAACACTGGAAGTAAACATCACTGAAAACTTTAAAATGGGAAAAGTACCAATAAGAAGAGGAGTGAGACAGGGGGACACCATCTCACCAAAACTTTTTACTCTTGCATCAGAGGAGATATACAAAAAGATGGACTTTGATAAGGGAATTAAAATATTCAAGTCACATCCGCTTTGCTGATAACATCGTGTTATTTAGTCACGACATCGAAGAGCTACATGAAATGCTAGCAGAGCTACAAATAAGATCAGCAGAAATAGATCCACAAATGAACCTAGAAAAGACTAAGATAATAAGCACAGAAAACATCAACATACAGGTAAACAACGAAACCATAGACTCAACAGATGAGTATGTCTACCTAGGGTATAAACTTAAACCCGGGAAAGAAAACCAAACGGTGGGAATAAACAGGCGAATAGGCCTAATGTGGGCGACTGTAGTAAAGTTGGGAAACGTACTAAAGAACACAACTATCTCATCAAATCTGAAGAAAAAAGTGTTTAACACCTGTGTACTCCCGTTTATGACGTATGCAATGGAAACTACATCACTCACAGTCAAATCAGTAAACAAGCTCAGAACAACCCAAAGAGCCATAGAAAAACTAATTCTCAGAGTACATTTAAGAGACCACATTACAACGAAGAAATAAGGCGGGAGAGGTAACAGAAAACATTGTCAAACTGAAATGGAGATGGGCAGTGCATATCGCTCGTCAAGACAACTCTAGGTGGATGAAACGCATACTACAATGGAGACCAAGACCACATAAAAAGAGTACAGGAAGACCACCAAAACGCTGGCAAGATTATACAAAAGAATGAGCAGAAAGGAAATGGTATCAACTAGCACAAGACAGGAGCTAGTGGAAACAACTAGGGGAGAGCTACATCCAGAAGTGGATTGTGAAAGGCTGCGAAAGAAGTTATACACAGGTACAAGTTTGCTTGAAATTTAAAAATGTAACAGACGCATCGATGTAAACAGAAGAGAAGTAATCTGAATACAACTTCCATAACACAAAGGTGTGCCAACAACTAGACTTACTCTATTTAGTTTGGGTCTGACTGTTATACACGGAAGTAGGTACCAGTTTGCTTGTCTATTTCTTCCTTTCACAATTCTCTACCTCCATTGAAAATTGAGGGTATTGTTTTCCCCGCATCACTGCAGACCTTCCTGTAGTATCACTGTCCAATCATTTGAAGCAAAAATTCCACTCACTGTTGCAGATCTTGATAATTTACAAACTGTCACTAATTAATTTTCTTCTCTTTTCTTTAAAGTACGTTATTATGAGAAAAAAATTCCCCCAGTGACTATGTTTATCCAATATGTCAAAAAATGTAAGGTATAATGAATAAGTAACAAATTTTATGATAAAATTTTCACTTTATTTTATAAATTGTAGGTTATAAATATTTACTTTTAGTTTATACATACACTTATTTCGTTCAATATGAACTTTACATCTAGTATTATGGCATATACTTAAACACAGAAAAACTTAAGGTAGGTGCTATAAAAATATTCAGTCGTCTTTTACTTCAACAAATTCAATGCTTTTAAAAACATTTGAAATGTCATTGTGCTTTTCCAAAAATCGGAGTTCTTCGGTTGTTAGCTGTTCTCCCAATTGTCTTAAAGCAGTCAAAATTTCAGCCTAAAACAAAATAACGTACTATGATACGGGAGGGAAAAATAAAAGGAGTATTAATGGACTATCTCACACATCTTTGCACAATAAACAAATTTACACCATTTTTTAAAGCCATATAAATATAAAAATCAAACATCTTTAACTAAAATAATTTTGTTGCAGAACAAAAGAAACATGTAGTCACCATCAGAAAAGTTTAATTTTTAAAATAGCATTAATTGTTATAAATCAACTAAATTTTATACTTTCTTAACTAAGGTCAGAGAGTGTTGCGTAACTATAGAAAATATAGAATTGTACATAATTTAAAATACAGGTAACCCCCATTTATTGCGAGGTATGCTTTCCAGACACTGTCGCGATAAACGAAATAACACAATGTACGGTGGATTTCTTAATATGACACCTACATCTAGAATAAATGCTGAAACTAGGCTTGTAAAAGGTTTTTATAGAAAAACTATTGAAATACTGCCGATTTATTTAATTGGTTTTTTAATAATAATAACTACATATAAAGATAATTAACAAAACAATAATTTCTATAGTAATTTCCATAGCTACATATTACCTCTTATAACTTACATATTGATGCATGCAAGGCTTTAATCTTATTATTTATATTTGACATACCATAATTGTGTTTTAAACTATAGATTTATTTCAAAAAAATACATATAAACAATGTTTAAACTTGTCGGGGGTGCATTAAATGAGAGTTACCTGTATTGCAATAGGTTATGCTTAAATCAGAAAATAGAAAATTCGATAATTCCACAAAGTTTCAATATATATATAATATTGCGACCGGTTTCGACCACACTAGGTCATTCTCAAGCTTTTGAGTCAATGAAGGCAAAAACACAATTTTTTTATTTTCTAAATCAGGTTATGCTTACTATAGAGATGTAATAAATAAAGATTTCCTTCTTAAGATTTTGAATAAGTCCAAATATATAATACTGCCTGATTATTATACATTTTTACCATTCTCAAGCTTTTGAGTCAATGAAGGCAACAACACAATTTTTCTATTTTCTAAATCAGGTTATGCTTACTATAGAGATGTAATAAATAAAGATTTCCTCCTTAAGATTTTGAATAAGTCCAAATATATAATACTGCCGGAATATTATACATTTTTACCAAAGAATTTACCCCCATAAGTATTTACGAGTTGAATTCACAACAAGAATATTAAGTTTTTTGGGCTTGCTTACCTTTTCTCTGTCACTAGTTTCGGTACTTTTTTTATTTCTTTTTAATTCTTGCTCCAGATTTTCTAAAGTTTTTCTGAGAAGATGTGGTTCGCGTCTTCCAAAAAGTCTTATTACTTCTGGTGTTTTAAATGCTTGTGAAATGGCCACTTGTGTCGCCTGAAAGATAAATTCATAAGGATATTATTTCAAAAAACAAAAAGACAAATTTCTTTATATTAATGATCTATGTGTGTGGCCAAGAGCAAACATTACAACTATGTTTTCTCTGATCAGAAGAAAAACTAAAAAGAATATAATTATGTATAAATAAAGCAACGGAAATATGTATAGATATATCCATACAAATATGCGCAGATAAATTAAAATCACCTAACAGCACGAAATACAACAAAATATCACAGATTTTCACTTAAGAATACTTTAATAGAAAAGAAAGCGTCTTCCAGAAGTAGTTTTATTATCTTCTATTTGAATTGTCTCATTGGCTTGTTCTTGATCTCCATGTCTCGTGTTGTATTCATGTGTTTCATTGTTCTTTATGGTAAGAAATGTGAAAACTGCATACCAAGTTCTCATAATAAGCAATTCGTGCGTATTGATGAGTACCAATTTTTTTCAATCTTCTTGCACTTAATATGGTAGAGTTAAGTTCTCTGCTGAGTTTAATTTGCCATCAATTTCCAAACCAAAAAACTTTAACGAAGCTGGTTGGATGTTAGCTCTCAAGGTGAAGGTGATTTTCTGGTTTAATCTGGTTTTATTTGTAATATATTTGTATTAAACCACAATGCCGCATCCTTCAAAACATGTTCTGTTTTTGATTTTGGTGCAGAGTTTTCTGCTTACTAATGGTGTTATTTGGCAGATCAATTACATATAAAAAAGGCATTTGATCGGGTTAAACTAAAGGACGTAGTAACAATAATCCAAGAAAACAACACACCATTAGAGCTGATAAGAGTTATAGAAGACATAAACAGGTGCGCAAAAAAGAGTTCAAACAGAAAAGGGATCGACTAACGAAATTAAATGCACAAATGGAATTCGGCAAGGGGACTCACTAAGCCCAGTTATCTTAAATACAATTATGGGCAAGATAATGGATGATATGAAAAACATGGATGGGTGCAGAGTAGGCAACAAAAACAACTATTTTATGCTATGCGGACGACACGGTTTTACTCGCGGATTCAGAAGATAACCTACAGAAACTTTTGTACATGTTTGCAAATACACTAAAGAATATAATACGGCAGTCTCTACCGAAAAATCAAAAACGTTGGTGGTGTTGAAACCACCTAGAAGAAGGTGCAAATTGGCAAATGACAAATCAAATAATAGAGCAAGTAATGACTTTTGCGTATTTGGGGGTCGAGATATCAAGTGACCGAAATAATTATAATGAAGTCAGACACCAAGTTATGAAAGCGGCTTGGGTATCTCGATACTTAAGAGATGTCACCTGGAAGAATAAATATCTTAGAACGGAAAGTAAAATAAAGATATATAAAACCATGGTGAGACCAGTGATGACCTATGCAACGGAAACACGCGCCGACACAAGCAATTACTGCGAACCACAGAAATGAACATATTGAGAGAAATACTGGAAAAAACAAGAAGAAAGAATAATAACTGAAGATGTAAGGAATGAGTGCGGAGTGATAGATGCATAAGAACAAGTATCGATGAAACACAAAGCTCAAGCACAACAACATCTTACGGAGTGCCGCAGGGAAGTGTATTAGGACCCATACTCTATAACATATATATTAATGACATAAAGGAACGAAATCTTGAAGCATCATACTATATATAGACAGAGACATGATTATGCTTAACCAATGGCTTCAAAATAACCTACTGAAAATCAACACTAAAAAATAAAATACATGGCATTCTCACAGGGACAAAACAATCAAGACATCCCTATCCTTATAGAAGGGCGAATCCCAAAGAAGCTAATATATAATGCACATATACTATCCCACATCCACTACCAGATAAACACATGGGGAGGAACATCAAGACAGAACATCCAAAGAATACAAATTGCACAAATAAAGCAATAAAGGCAATAAAGAATCTAAATAGAACACCCACACAACAACTATACCAAACAGAGATGAAAGTTCATACAAGGATAAATTATGAATATATTCTCAGAATTAAACAAATATTAGGAGGATATATTAAGTCGAACATCAAAATCGAAACAAAAAATAAACACATGAGCATGCACTCAGAAGACCAAATGACATTCATACGAACAAGCCAAATCAAGAAATAGGACGAAAAATGATACACACATAGGGGCTTTACTAAATAATCAACAACCAGAAGAAATAAAAAGCATAATGTTAAGTTTGATTAAGAAAGCACTAAATCAACAGATGATCAAGACACAACTAAGCGAACTCCAAAGAAACTAACAGCTTTGAATCCTATAGGATACATCACATATGTAAAAGCTATGTAATTTAAAGTAGGTTAAAATGTTATGAAGTTCTTTATAGGGCGCCGAAGAGAAATCATGATCATGTCCAAAGAGCAGACAGCAATAGATTGATTAGAACAGCCAGAGATCTGAGACCGAGAGGGAAGGTAGATCCAGGAAGACCACAAAAAAGTTGGCTAGATAGCTGGCTTTCCACATCAACAGAAACGGAGAAACCGTAGTGGAGCATATGCGTGAAAAAGAACAGGTGAAAACCTAAATGAAAGAAGGCAAAGAAGAAGAAAGAGTAATTAATGAATTCATCTATGCAATAATTTTAGTTATCAGATTGAAGCTGATGTTTATACGTGAATGATAAAATAATTTTTTGGTTAAATCTGATCAGTATATACGCATTAGACACAAATTGAACTTCCAGTGTTGTGATTGCAATTGCCATAGTGGTAGGCAAAACAGAATGCAATGGGTTCTTTCAATTGTTTGGCGCCGATGATAATACGACACTGGAATTATAATAGAATTGATTGCTCATTAGCCAATAAAATAAATACGCAAACTAAAAAAAATTAGTCCTAACAGTATTAGGTAGTTGATTAGCTGCACATATAAAATTTCAGGATTGTGTCAATTTTTCTCTTAATTATATAGTAAAAAATTTCAAAATGAAATTACATTTTTCAACTTTTGAATAGGTCTAGCTTTTCAAAGCGAACAAATCACTGTGAATTAGTCTTTGCATGTTGTATAGGGGAATTGCTCGGGACTTGATGTCTTCTTACTTCAGCAACAAAATACAGCAGATATGCTCTGGACAGCAGCACTGGAAAGAATTGAATGGAATGGGACACCACAAAGGTCCATCCTCGGACCACTATTATTCATAATTTATATGAATGACCTCTTTAAGTATATAACATGTCACACCACCTTATATGCAGCCGATATCATGTTGTCTGTTGAAGCAAAATCCTATGACAAAATGACTGCATAGATTTTATAGGCTGCAGGGAAGGCACAGGAATGGTTCACTACTAATAAGCTGATCCTCAATGAGTCCCAAGACAACCACAGTGAAATTCACATCAGCACGAAGGATAGAAGAAGTTAATACAGGAAGATCTTCGGTGTGAGAATCAACTCGAGACTATCATGGAAATTCCAGGCACATGGACATGGCAACTAAGTTATGGCAAGGAATTTATGGAGTTCGCAGAATAAGGTAAATTATTTAAAAGCTTACTAAAGTTTCTTCATGCAAACATGACCTATACAATCGTGGTTTACTACAAAAAAGGGAAATTCATGCCATTAAGGGAGGGACGTGATTGGAGAGACCACTGCAAGCTGGTATTCTAAAAACAAAAAATATTGACAGTTCTATCTGAATTTATATTTAAACAAATCCTCAGAATTAATTGCAATAAAAATCTGGAAACAAAAGCTCAAGCATCTGTCAGTGTCGTACAATAAACTGAATACAGTGACAAAAAATTCACAAATAAGAATGAAGCTTTATAATAAGCTACCCCTGGAATGGAGAATTAAAACATCACATCAACTGAAACAACACATAACAAACATGTTGATATATAATATATATTCTTCAGTTTAAATTTTTATTCTGTTATTTTGCTATACTGTATTGTACTATGATAAACACTAAGTTTTGAGTGAATAAATGTATTGTAATTTGCGACTTAGGTCATCTACTTATACCAAAACAAATGTAGAAAACCACCTTTAATTTTAATATAAAAAATCCCTTACCATTTGCATAGCACCCAATTCACTAACCAAAGAAATATTACCATTCACCAATTTATTTAAACTGTCATTTAATTCTTGTAGCTGTTCCATGGTATCTTCTTTGGTTTCTTCAAATTCTTTATCATCCATAGAATCTCTAAAAATAATTCGAAGTAGTAAAATAAAATCAAGGATAGATTTATATTTTGCTCAGCGTTGCCATTGCCTGGATTAGTTCCACCTTTTGCCGTCATTACAAATACAAATAAATCTACATTTTTTATTAGTATAATAATAAATCAAAACACAATAATAATAAATTATATAACTTTACAATAAAATATTAAAAGCCAGAAATTCTTCAGAATTGTAGAAGGATTTCTCAACTAGCAATTTTTGAATCATTTTCCTAAAAATAGGGTAATTCATTATTTAGTGATGTTGCAGAACTTTTCGTAAAGTTTTATAGCTGGATGGTTGATAGTTAATGTGACTATGTGAATTTTTTGTGACATCATTTTTACGGTTGTGTATAGTCATGATTTTTGTTGCCTGTAAACCTTTTGCGGATAAGCACCACACATAATTCTGATAGCTCACTATAAATAAGTATGTACAGTTTATTTGCTTCTCTTTATTCTTAATTTTTATCTATGAGAAGATACAGAAGTTAGTCGAATTGAAGCCAAATATTCAGCTATATCTTGAATAAAAAATACCCAATAAAAACTTCTAAATAATTATTAAAAACACTCCAAACTAATATCTTTCTTATACAAATGATTTCCACAAAATGGTTTTATTGTAATTTGTATAGGAAGTTAGTTTTCTTATATAAAAAGTTGCACTTCTTGAGACTTCTTCATACAATACATGGCTATATTTAACTTTTGTTCCTGTAAGATAATTTAAATTTGAATTTTTGTGGCGTACTATTTAGTACGAATAGGCTCATCCGGTCAACCACCTGTGCTCGCTGAGGTGCATGAATACACCCTTCACAAGAACTCCACACAGTTCATCCAGACACCAAGGTAAGTGAACGTCAAGAAGAGACAACAAACAGGATAGCTGTTTGTTGTGTATCTGTTCGTAACGTATTATTGTCAACCCGTGTTCATTTCATTGTAATTTGTTAACTTTTAAATATATATATATATATTTATACTCTTTATTGTTAAACTACCCTTGTTTTTACTTATTGTCCGCTAATAATCCAGTCCCTTACAAATCAGAAGTGGGATTCGAACCCACGCCTACAAAGTAGACTGCGAGGTGGTGGTGCAATGCAGAAAGTACCGAAGGAAGAGGACAGCTGCAACATCCGTTGCTACAACTGTGGAAAAGCTGGTCATCTATCCACAACCTACAAGCAACCCAAAATCCCAAAAGGTGCATGTTTAAAATGTGGAGAGGCGTCAACATCCAGCCCAGCAGTAAGGAAGGCCACAGCGGATAGTACTATATTTCTTGTGCAGCAGAAACCAGTCCCTGCATATAGAGTACCAGTTGAAATATTAGAGGGCTACACAAGTATCAGTGTATGAGAACCTTTAGCAAAGATAAGGAGTTAAGTAAAACAACCCCCGACCTCCGTCAGTGGTTCAAGATACAGAAAAAGATGAAGACAGAGATGACTTATACGAGCCTGCACCACAACCTCCTAGTGTCGACAGTTTGAAACATGTTGCTCATTCACATTCAAGACGAGCATCATCTTCAAGTTCTGTAGCAAATCTTGGATCTTCAAAACCTAAGAAAAGTCAAGCTAATTCATCTTTACCCTCACCTCCACCCACCACTAGTCCCGAATTATATGTCAATCAAGAAAAACTGAAGGTTCCTTAAAATCTTGATGACATGTATGCAAAGGTTCACAAAAACAAGAAGAAACCCGGAGTGGACGAAGATGAGTCTGAACCAACATCAAAATATGTAATAATGCAACGACCCACAAGAAAATTATCATCATCAAGTGCCACTGATGGAAATGTTTACACCGAAACTAATACGTGTCTCCGCTACATAACGTACGCAACTATGAAACCTTAAAAAAGATTGCTCGAAAATGTAGTGATCTTGGCTATGAAAGATTGAAGATGAAGGATGAAGATTCTGGTTCAGAGCCAGGTTATGCAGGTTATTTATATATATATATATATATATATATATATATATATATATATATATATATATATATATATATATATATTAAATTGTCAGACTTTAGAGATTGTATGGACAATTAAGTGTTGATTCAGAAGATAATTTGAACCAAAATAAAAATATATTATTAAAAGAAAATATTCAAATAATATAATAAAAAGTGTAAATTCACAGATTACATGAAAGTAAATAATTACTCAAATTAATTACTGATATTTTCTGATTTTTATTAAATGTTTGTATCACAATTTTATTGGCAAAATAGCCACTTGGCAAAAATGATGTATGTAGGTTTGCAGTTATCTTATCTGTGATTTGGAATCTATGTGGTGGCCAGCAGTACTGGGAGTTTTACCTGTGACTTATGGCATTTAGAAGTGAAAAGTAAATTAAAGAGCCTAAAGAAAATTACAAAACCAGTTAATTTAGTATATGTAACATACTTGCATGCTTCCAAATCGGCCAATTGCTCCACCAGTCTATCCAGTTGATCATGTAAGTTTTCTTTTAGTTTTTCTGTCTCAGCTTTTCCATACGTGTTCATTGTAACTTTCTTGCGTATCGGAAAATTCGGAATTTTTCAGAAAAATAAGGTTAGATTAGATCATTTGTTTTTGACTTAAAGTGTACAGGTCTGTACTGGTGAATTAAGTTACCCCACAAACATTTGAGGCCTCTTTAACATGGACATTTATAGAACTTAATGCATGTCGTCCTGAGCAGAAGCTTATCGCAACTTAATACAAACGATTCGAGTCCATCAATTTGCAGCATTATAACCTATTAGAAGGGAATATCAAAATATTTTTTTTTTTAGCTTAACTTTGATTATAAAGGTATATTCTCGTTGCATACATTTTCTACTTTCTCAATGAAAAGTGCACATTCTGCTGTCGTTATTTGGGTGCAGCCCACTTGGTTGTTCTCGTTTCAAGTGCAGGGTGTATAATGCGAAATTAATACACTTTATACCCTCGATATAGAACGACTGTAGTTGGGCGTATCCTAAGAAAATGTCAACAAACAACATAAATGATAATTCAGTAAGTAGAATTTCACAGCAGTAAATATCTTCAGATTTTACGGGATATAACCTTGTGTTGGCTTTTATTTTTGCCGACGCTTCGTCCATCGTTGCAGGGGACATTATCAAGACAAGTAGCTCTTAAAAGTGCTAATTATAGATTGCCATCTAGCTCTGAAAAGTGCTAGGTGTAGGTGCCGACTAGCTCTAAAAAATGTTAAGAATATAATGAGATATAGCCATCACAAGTGCTAGTCGAAGTATACAGTTTTATTCTAATATTTGTTATTAACAGTTTCCGTGGACGCTTTACTCTCCAAAATAGTTTTTAAGTTTCGAATTGTATTTGTAATCTTAGTGATGTACCCAAGTTTCAACCACGGTAAATAATTCGGGATAAAAGTTCCGTCAAATTTCCTTGACAAATTTCTCCGAATTTCTGTACAGTTTTTGCTCATGTGTCAACAATCCAGGAACACATACACTTTTTTCATGCTCACTTCGTAATGCAATTATTTCAGAACATTTATTTTCGATAAACTTAAATTTTTAACAATAACAGAAATCTTCAAATGAGAATCTTCAATCTATCATCTACCCAATCGAACGAATTAAAACTAATATTTCACTTGAAAAGTAGATTTTGTATATTCCCCATATATAGCATCCATCTTTCATGAATGTTTTTTGGTCCAATGTCTTCTTTGTAAGGAACTTTATTACGGTGCGATTTTCAAGATTAATTTCAATACGTCAAATCCTCATAAACCGTACAACTTGACATTTTTTTCTAAATGTCATAGCCATAGGTATTTTTAATTGACTTATTTTTTATATTGCTGCTTCTTTGGTTCATTTGAATATAAATATCATATGAGAACAACTACGAATTTTACATTTTCTAGATAAGATAATTCTAGATAATTTCGTCATAAAATTAAGCACTCGCCTTCATAGTTAGCTTTTAAACTCAAACTAGTTTGGAAAATATTATGATATAAACAGAACAGTCGTAACTGTAGAAATATTTGAAGGCACGCTACGAATGTCTTGCTGTATCACCTTGAAATTTGCTTTTGTAATCGTAGATGAAATATTGTTAGCTAGTTGATCATCTATACTTCCACTTTATTCACTGGCGATTCCTTTTATAAGAATAATTTATTAGTAACCCTTGAATGGCACAAAGCTATGATAGAGCTATTGAGTCTCTAATTTTTCAAATGTTTCACGATCCATACTTTAAGGATAACTGGTATAGGAGGAGCTATGAGAGGGTTTTGTCTCCAATAACTATTACAATAGGGAATTAGTAGGTATGAATAAAATTGTCCAAATAGTTTTCGTCTGCAGTTTTTCTAGGGACACCTTTTTGCATGTTCCATAATTTTTGACCGGGTACCTTTAAAGATTATTAGTTTTAATATAGGTAAAAAAATACGTATCACACATATATTAGACCGTACTAATGTTTGAAGTTTATTTTATTTCTTCACTATTACAACTGAGGGTAATGAAATTTTCCAAGGTATTATAAAGACTTTTTGGCTCCCAGTGTTCTACTTGTCTTTTTTGCTGACGCCCCTACTGTTATTGTAAAGTACGGTTCTGAATAGGGACCATCTCCCAGCAAGCATTTATTGCCCTTTGGTTCTCCTGTTATATAAAGATACCAACATATTTCGCTTACCCTACATTGCATCAGCAGCTACTATGATTTTCGCGATTCGTTAAATTTTCACTTTTAGTTTATGAAATGTCCGCTAGTTGTGCGATAGTAGCAACGTGAATTCCGCGTGTCATTTTTATAAATTGATAATTTTTATTTAGATTAATATAAAGTGTCATTGTAATTGTGAAACTGAACAGAGACCGCAAAGTGTAAAACCTTTACACGGTGTGTAACTACCCAGTTTGGGTTGTGTTTATACACGAATTATAAAACATGTTTTTGGGTTAACATTCCGCCATCTTGGAACGTATCTTAACCTTTGATTAGGTAGGGTTCAAAGTGGTTATACTTTTGTTGGTTAGTTGAAATCTCCAATCATCTATATTGTAATAACTATCAACAAGAACGAAATGCAATGAGAGACATGAATAACTTTATTACAAGTGTTGTGCCGTGTTTATGTTGAACATATGTATAGACGAAAACGGGATCTGTGGCGGCTGCTGTGAGGGTCCAAGTACCCGAGGATAGAGATGAGCAGCAATCAAAAGCAGGCGCCCGCTGTGGTGCCCCAAACTCAGGCTCGCTACCCCCCAGGATCGTATCCTTTTTTGTCAACTGTTACGCCCATCTGTCAACTAAGTATGAACTGTCAAATGGTTCATATCCATTTATAATATTTAATTCATTTTATAAAATAAGCGCGTACAGTTAAAAATTAATTTTTAAAGTGAAAACTATCATTGATAAAAAAAACCGAGCAAGTTAATTCGATTGGAATACGAGCTGTTAGGACAGTTCCTTATTATACTGTGTCAAGTGGTGGATAACTTTCATTAGCCAGTACACATTCACCTGCTGCAGCAGCCTGTTGGCTGGCAAGTGATAGATCAAACATATGGTAGACACCAAAACTAATGTTTCTTATATTACAATGACCAGGTATGCATATTCTCTGGATTTATTTGCTTAAATAGATAATTTCTTGCTAGTAATTTTGCAAGGCATGGCACTCGTGCTTGTTTAAAAAAAGAGGTTATAATTATAAAACAAAAATTACATTTAGGAGGGTTAGCAGTTGGGCTTATTTCTAATTGAATAGATATTTAGGCCCATGACATTTATTAATTACATAAGACAGTTCGCGGGTTCGTATGCCACACACACAATTTTTTGTCAGGTAAGAATGGATGAATGTTTTTTGTATGAATAGTACTTGCATTATTATCACATGTCACATTCTTGCTTTCTCTGATTTCCACGCGTCTCTCTCTAATTATTTATCCTCTGGATGATTATTGATGATCACCAAGGACAAGCATGTGACTGTGAGATTTATTGAAGGGTTTTTAAAATTCTGTGAAATGCAACATTTATAACTTTACTTTGAAATGTAACAAGTTGACGCTAAAGAGTAAGACGCATGCGCGATTAATCTGGCGGCCAAATCAGTAACCAAACTGTACAGTCGATACAATGGCGTTGTCGTTAAATACATTTTTTTGACTTAAATAAATTCAAGATAATCCGTACATTAATTTTAAACAATTACTTTTTAAGGATTGCATAAACGTTATATATTCCGGATACGTAAAATTAAGTTTCGCGGAAAATGTGATATATGGTAGTGCCAGCAAATTTGTAAAACGCCCTTATCGATTTTTATCGTTTGGTGCAGCAAGACGTGCTCGGCATGTTCTAGTTCTAGAGAATCGTTTTCGTGGTCAAGTAAAATCATTATCAATCACCAAAAAGTGTTCCGGTAATCACCAAAGACCGTATTTTCTCATGCTAGTGACACTGCATGAATTGTTCACATTTTGACAGTGTAGTTGTTGGAAATATCCTTGGAAAGAGGGTCCACAAAGGACGTAAAATGATGCGCGCAAATAATTTCTCTAATAGTAAAAATTTAAGATCATATAGAACTAAAATTTACTCGGTTAACACCATAATTTTACAAAGTTTTTGATACGACTTTTTTTAATTATTGAATGCCACATTTCGCCGATGTGTAATCTTTTGGAGTTGTAAAGAAGAAAATTGATCAAAATGGCTAGATATGGTCCCGGGAAACAGGAGGGTTTGTGTTTTCTGCCCCCGCCACCTACCCATCATTACAGGATGATGCCGCCACAAAGTAAGTTCCTTAAAACCCACATTTACTTTATTACATTAGCTGATTTTTATTAGGCTTAATTTCGTTCAATGCTTTTTCATGCGCACGTGGTTGTTGCGTTGATTGCATTGAAGACATTGAAGGGCATGTTTTGTCTGATATCTATGCCCTTTTTATGTTTTTTTCTTCAGCTAGACACCTAAGATGCACAACGACCCCACGCCAGTGGCGTAACCAGGGATGAAAGCACCCGCCGCAAATACTGCGAATGAAACCCCTCTGTTTGAGGGTGTTGATCCGGATATTGGACTTTCCCAAGTAAGGTTCAAACGGATGCTAGTATTGGTTCTTCAATCATTTGGAGAAATACTACAGTGCACCAATTTTTAAACATAAACACCCCAACATACATTAATAACTTTTTTAAGAAATTACGAGCTTATTCATTAATTATTTTATCGTTAAATAAGTAAGAATTAAGTAATCCATGTTATTTTAATAAATCATGGTTTCAAGTTTTTTATACTCAAGAAAGAAAATATAAAATCATTTACATAATGAGTGGTTTTGTACTAATAAATTATACAGAACTTAAACCAGTCATTATTAACCTCAAATCTTAGCATTGTGGTGAGTTGTCAAAATCACGTGAAACTCTTAATAGTCTTTTGTGTTGTCTATGGACTCGTTAAACTTCTGGAATTTTAGATCTTGGAATATAATGTTGATTCTAAATAAATTGTTTAATTATTATCTTCAGGTTTTCTCGGGAGATAACTGAGTGTTAGTTTTTCTTGCCGATGTTTTGTCCTCTGTTACAGGGGACATTATCAAGACAAGTAGCTCTCAAAAGTGCTATATCTTCAGAATTTTTAATTACTGTTTAACGCCTGAATATTTAAGTAGCATTATTTTTAGGAAATAATATTTCACGCTAAGTTTACACTTGTACGGTGGTCCCCGTTATCTTGCTTCAAAGTTTGAAAATGTGTGCTTTTGTGTGGAAACATTAAGAGGCTTTTTTAAGTACCGAAATTTAATTCACTGGTGCAAAGGACCTTAATATGAGTTTCTAAATATTTGTTTTATGATAAAGATGTATGGTCGGTTTTTCGGGAGATAACCGTGTGTTTGCTTTTCTTTTCGTCGACCATTCGTCCATCGTTGCACGGGACATTATCAAGATATGTAGCGTTAGATGCTAAGTATAAACTGCCGCGTACCTCTTAAAAGTGCAATGTGTGAGTACCGACTAGCTCTAAGAAGTGATAAGTATAGCTCTATATGTCTTGATAATGTCCCCTGCAGCGGTGGACGAAACGTCGTCAAAAAGATGAGCTAATTCGGTTGTTTCCCGGAAAACCAGAATGTATCTACTGTGCACGTGGAAGTCTACTTCTTACAAAAGTGAATGAACCGTCGTCTCTTTTTAGAACATGTGCACGGTTTACACCCGGAAATCATTCCTACCGATTGTAGAAGCCCATTTTATTTGCATTACTATCGAAAACTAGTCAATGCCGTAGTATAACCATGCAAAAAATTCAGCAAAATTCTACGTTCTTTTTTCCAGTTAATTTCTTAGATAGTAAAAAATATAGATATAGATTCCTAGATAGTGACTAAATTCACATTCGCTTTATTAACTGTGGTTACCTTATTTTGTTTATTCATGAACTTTGACCAACAAATTATTAGATAATGTAAGAATGCGTTCAACTTTCTAAATCTTGAAAGATTTTCTGCAGTATCTCAAACCCATCTTTGCTTTTAATCACTAGGTATTTCCCACATGCAACTTAAACGTAGTGCTATTGTACTCTAGCGTCAATTTTCGAAAATAAAAAAAAATTCTAACTATATTTTTGGCATTTGCTGATAATTTCCTAATTCATTTATCTACCATATTGCGTCTCCCTAAAAGGCATGAGAAACACGAAATCAAAGACATCCAATTTAAGTTTTGTTTACGTTTCGAGTGCAAATGGCGCAAATATCTACTTAACACCAATTGTCATTGCTACTTCTCTGGGAGAACGGTTCTGTTTTGGCCTTAAGATGTCATGAGTTAGAACTACGCCGAGTCGGTTTAGTACCTACCAGGCTAGTAAGCGACAACATTTCACGTAAAAGAGCCTAATGCTAGTTGGAATATTCGATGCGGAAAAATTCCCAGGTGTGGTGTAGCCTGATCCTTATCGTCGGTGATTAGTTATAGCTCAAATAAGCCGACGATACATTAACAAATAATAATATAATCTTGGTACACTCAATTTTCCTGCTTATAAACTTTATCTCAATTACTAAAAAACTAGATGGAGCAAAATTCCTAGGTGTGATAGCACAAGATCAGTGAAATAAGGTTTACATTAAATACAATATATACAAAGTTTCAAAGAAAAGGGTGCTATCTATGAAAGCAAATACAAGTACAGTCAGCTTATTCCAACTAAACCGTATCCGCAGGAAAAAATCATTTTCCGTGGGAAATATTATTCAACACAATATTTTACTGCTTCAGATGCAAAAAGGTTTGCAGTAAGATGTTTTTAATGTTTCTGAATAACAGAAAGACGAACGGATCTAGATCACAGAAAGCTATAAGGTAGCCGCCTTAACTCTACCAACCTTATTCGCTTGGTAAAGCAGCCAGCAATTGTCCAGTAATATTTTCGTTTGGCATTTTAAGCATATATGTTTCTATGACTAAATGAAACAGTTATTTTTTAATATACATTTTAACATTTGCTTTTGTTCATTGGTTGGTAGACATCAGAAAAATACACCCTTCTAATATATTTTACTTAAATTAAGTTTTTTCAAAGAAATTGCCTTTGCTCGTGCTTATTATCAACGGGAAATGTGTGTTTATTGTAACTTCTTAAAATCTATTCTAGCTTTGAGCCCGTGAACGCAATTTTGCCATCCCATAGTTACGCCATTGTTGAGACGTCGATGATGTTCAACGACTTCACGCCCGATAGTGTTTGGGTTCAGTATCCCCCTCGATTTTCCGTCTGGGTTATTTCCATTTGAAGTTGTTTTTTCCACCTACAGTCTACTACCCATAACGTACGTCGCATTTTTATCCGTCGGTGTCAGTGTACGTTCTCAGTTATTTTGACGGACCAGTTTCTTTATCTGCGAATTCTAAAAACATTCTGAAGGTTGAAGTTTTTTACCTGCGCCAGTTCTGCGCTCTTTTAGAAACTACGAAAAATTACACTGCTGAAAATATTTTCTGTTTATCTAAGTTGGGATCAATACACTTCATATCTTAGGTACATGCAATGTTTATGCTTTCGCGATAGTACCTTTAGGATGACATATTGGGGATTTTTACTGATACGGCATAAATTGTGGCATTGTCTTAAGGTGACATCTGTTATGTGTTAGGCTCACCCTGTTTGTAAGTGTAGTATCTTAATTTACAATCCGCGCGGTTTGTTTTGCCCTTCTATACAAGGAAATAAATATGTCATGGTAAACAATTATCTGTTTGGTGTGTCGTCAAGTAATAATTGTATTAAATATGCTCACAAATAGCGTTAAAAAACAGGTTAAAATCTCCAATCTATATACGATAGTTTTTGTCGGTCCTTTTTTTACACTGTTTGGCATGAATTGGTTCGGCTCAATTTAGCAATGTTTCCACTAGGTGATTATCACGCGTCTCTATATCACTTTCTTCATGTTAAAAACATAAAGCAAAACGTCATAACTCACTTTACTTGAATCCACAGTATTGCTGTATCTAATTCTTTGTTTTAATATTCTGCTACCAATATTTTGAATGCTAGGAATCCAGCGATCTTTACTTGATTCATTAGAGGCCGGTGCCTACAGAGAAAGAAACAGCATTTAAAAAATTCCTATGATGCACATTTTAAATTCCAAATTCCAATTTGTGTTGCAGCCACTTGTAACAACCTTGAGAATCCTATTGGTTTGCAACGATTTTATCGTTCTAAAAACATCCAGTTTTATGCATTTTTTGCTACATTACACCCAACGAAGATTGTGTTATCAAGATATTTTAATGTATTCCTTATCCATAGGCTACACGCGCTATGCACCTAGAGCAGTGATTTAATAAATTTTGTACTAAATTTTGATTATACTTTGCCGTGTAGACCGTGACATTTTTGGGCCAAATTTTAAACCCGATCCTAAGCTGAACTTTGGCTAGGTGTACTTTTGCTCTGAAGGACGGTGTTAAATTAATACTTATGAACGGGTAGCACTTGCACATCTTTCTCGATTGGGAAAACCATATACCTATCTCAACAGTGCAATTGTACCGCGAGGTCGACCCGAATACGAGGAGTATGGTTGATTAATCTGGTGCTTGGATTATATGCACAATATTTTAAAAATCCCGTCTGTAAAAGAGATTACTGTTTTAACATTAATAAACTGCTTGGTCTTGTTAAACATTCAGTTAGGTTCTAATGCAGATACGAATTGGTCCGAATTTGGTTTCTTGAGTACATGTTTTAACAAATAAATTGCAAAATCTTCATATCGGCGTTTTAATGTCAAATATATGTAAGTTAGCAACTCCTTTAAATGTTTTTTTTTTTCACCAAATCACGTAAGTTTCACGCGCTGGTGTGATCGTTAGCCCTGGGATTTTTTTTTCAATGAATCGATAAAATAATCGATTTTTGATTACATATAATAAAATAACCGATTATTTGATTAATTTACGCTCGATTATTTGATTAATCGATGATCGACTATTTGAATAATCGATTTTCTTATTTTTCACATACAAAATTTACACGTTGTGTATGTACTCAAAATTCAGTGTATCCCACGTAAGAAGGGGGTCTTGATTATTTTAATTATGATAAATAAAGCATAGGTTTAAATTTTAAACTTTATAATCGATGATCGATTATTTGATATTTTCGATTTAATCGATTATTTTACAATAATCGATTATGAAACTTCATAATGGCCCAGGGATAGAGATCGTAACCTTAGTCATCCTCGACCTTTTTATGCCGAATAGCACATCCAAGACTGGATAGTGTGGCGAGCCCCATTTACAATTTGAAAGTAAACTGATAGTTGGACATATAAACATATAATACGCTAAAAGGACAATTAATTATAGAATTAGCATATAAAAATTGTTGATGTGATTTTTGGCCATTGACCAGTACTAGTAAGCAAACTTTAATATGAACATGTGAGTCGAGATATCAGTATTTCAGTTGCATGATATTTATGAAACTTTAGTATGTCAACCCAAGTTCTCACCTATAATAAAGGATTTTAGCACAAGTTAAATATTCGAAATTTCAAGCTTCAGTTCTTCTACCAATACTTGAATAAATTTTGAAATAGGTGCATTTGTTTCTGCTATATTTACTAGGAGAGTATAAATGGTTATTATAAAAGGTGACCATCAAGAAGTAAACTACTCGAACTACTCTTTTCAAACTCCATTTGAAGTACATAAAGGTGAATAACAAGTGGTGATGAATTCAAGTTACAATCCCATATAGTTTTCTTCATATTTGGAAAATGTATTAGATATGCTTATGAGATATTCACAAAACCGGTCTTGCACTAAATGAGACATCCACAAAACCATTTTTTCTTTAAATGAGTTTCGAGAAGGTTTCATTAAAACTGCGTGTCTATCTTATCTTTGCAGCTCCAAATTTAATGAATTCGATGTTTCCGTGTCATTGGTGAGAAAACCAAAATCCATCAAGCAGCAAGGGTTTATTACTAAGTTGAACAAAAATCTGATTTTGTGTTCAGAAATTGATTTCGTCTCTTTTTAAAAATTACAAATGTTAGACCAATGAACTTATGTGTGAAGGATAAGATCGGGTTGTTTAGTATCTTCGTTGCTGCAAAGGCAGGGCTCAAATAGAATCAATTTCTTTTGTATTTATTTTTATTATGTGTCAATACAAAAGAAAGTATTCTACCACACAGTTTCTTGATAATAGTACAATGGTACGGAATAAAGCTTAGAAAAAACTAATCTTTTTTCAGTGGATAACACTGATCAAACATTATGTACCATTACTGGTGCCCCATCAGTGATGACATCAGATAACTTGTGCAAATGGGTATCTATTGACTTGATATGTTTTAAATATGGTATAGATGTATTCACCTTTTTATGGGCATAATAGTACAAAATATAGTTTTCTATCACACAAAACTTCTTGATTTAATACAGTGGTACGGTATAGAATTAAAAAATAATTCATCTTTCATGCAGTGGATAACACTGATCAATCCATTGATATTGTGTACTATGGCTGGTGCCCAATCAGTGACGACATCAGACAACTTGTGCAAATGCTTATCGGTTGACTTGATATATGTTTTACCTGTTCGTCTTTTCATTGGTACATTAGTACAAAATAAAGTATTTTATCACACAAAGCTTCTTGATTAATAATACAAAGACACATTATAAAGCTTGGATATGATTCATCCTTCTTGTAGTGGATAACAGTGATCAACCCATTGATATTATCTTCCATTCCTGGTAGCCCATCAGTGATGACTGTAGACAACATGTGCAAAGGCATATTAACTAACTTGGTATGTTTTAAAAATATTATAGGTTTCTTCACCTTTTGTTCGCCCTTTCATGGACAAAATTGTCCAAAATGAAATATTCTATCGCACGTAATGATTAATACAATGGTACAGTATAATGTTCGGAAATGATAAATTTTCCTTTGCAGTGGATATCACTGATCACTCCATTTATATTATCTACCATTGCTGGTGACGACCGTAGATAACTTGTGCAATGGCTTAGCTATAGACTTTCTGTTTGTATTTCCTCAGAATTATGTGTGCGAGACCTACTGAAGCGCTAACTTGATGACGTTAAGCTGTAGCTGACATCTCCAGTCATCTTGCAAGATAGGGACTAACCACATTTTTTTTATAGATTTCTTCGCTTGTTCTTCTTTTTATGGGTAACATTTTTAGGATCTCTTGTTTTACAATTAAGAAACTAAATACCATTCATATTTTAAGTATCAACTGTTTTATGTCGAGATATCTGTCAATCTGTAGTGAGAAAAGTCACATATTTCAAAATCATAAAAGTGAAGAAAAATAGTGGAATTTTTATATTTTACCACGTGTTTAGTGAAAATTGACCAAAGGCAAAATAATTTGGATTTAGAATAAATATTTTCAAATTAACAGCATATATGTCTGTAACTTAGTAGTAAATATTTATAAAATGTAAAATATTTGTTTTTTCTATTATATAAAACTATCAAACGAACATGGGCGCCATGTTGCCCGCGGTCATAAGGTTGGAGAGCACTAACTTACAATATCGAAATTGCATGCATTTGTTTCTGTAAATGAATTAATAATGATATACAGTTTTTATAGGCTATTTACTTTTTTATTGTAGTGTAATAAATCACGGAAGTAGAAATTATTACCAAGTGCATTATGTATGCCCTTGTAGATTTATTTAATTCGTACTTTAATAGATAGCTTTCTTCTACAATGTGAATGGAATTCGGATAACTGAAACTGAAGATAAGCGGGATCTTGCCGTCATTTCCGTTTAGACGACACAATTCGTTTCAAGGTCATGAAAAGGCCGCTATGCGCTAAGTCTAGGGGTTTATAATACATTAGAAAACATACTAGCAATAATTATAGTTACGGCATTACAGGTTTGTCGACATTGAGCGTAATCCAATTTTTATAAGTTCCTTTTTCCCGTACTTTGTTATATTGAGTTATAATTGGGTGTTTTGTTTTTATTGAATGTAACGTATATTTTATTTGTAGTTTTGCACCATTAATTTTTTTACATATTTCCCATAACGCAAATTTAAGATTGCAATTTTCTTATGATGGAAGCATGCGTTATGTTCATACTTTCCCCAATCATTAAACAGCAATTTAAAACGCAACATAAAATGTATTGTACAAAGGCATATTTAATTTTATTTTTATTCTACCTCTATAGAAGAAAATTCGTTTCTGTTACCTAGAAAATATTAGCTACTTTCAGTTTTTTTCCTCTGAACCCTGCAGTTTTTATTAATGTTAGTTGGACATTTCATCCTTTTGTTTTATAGATAAATGATATAAAATTTCGCTGTCGTAGTTGCTTAATTATAGGTAAAGTATGTGTTGACAGTTTAAGCAAAGTAACATCGCTTGAATAGGCTTTTCTTTTGTACAATACTTCCTATTCGTTGCTCATACCTTTATATACTCTCAATATTTCCTAAGTACCATATTTTCAAGAGTAAGTAGTTCGGAAATATTGATGATATAGTGACAGAAAAATAAGAAAATTTATTAAATATGAACAAATACTAACTTATATTTTTAAATTACACTATCATAAACTACACTTATTTTATTTAAAATTCATGTCATTTTTACGTCTTCTTGATGTGCCCTATCCTCAGTAGACGTTGGCGACCGATCTGGCCCATTTAATTCTATCTACCGCTGATCTGAACAACTCTACAGTTGTCCTTCTGGTCTATTGGTGTAAATTCTGGAGGTTCGTCGTCTTCCTGACCAATTAGTTGAAGCAGCTTATACTTTTTGCTGTTACGCATGATGTGGCCAAAGTAGGATAGTTTTCTTTGTTTTACTGTTGTGAGGAGTTCTCTGCCTTTTTGCGTGCGCAGCAGTATGGTTTCGTTGGTAACATGGTGAGTCACTGATACGTGGAGCATTCGACTATAGCATCACATTTCAAAGGCCTCAAATCGTTTGCTAGTTGCTTCGGACAGCGTTCACTCTTCCACTCCATATAAAAGCATCGGGAAGTCATAGCATTTCAGAATGCGTGTTTGAAGATGGAGGCTCAAACTCATATTGCACAATTTGTTTCTCATTCGTTTGATTCTTATTCTCACCTCTTGAGTTTGGTCCCATTGATCGTTCAGATTCGCTTCCAAGTATGTAATTGATGGTACTCTTTGTAGATGGGATTCATTTATTAAGAATTGGGTATTAGAGTCATTCTTGCTGACGATCATGATCTTTGCTTTCGTCATATTCAGTCGCATATTCAGTCTTAGTCTCTGCAGTCCCTTGGCACTGTCGGCAATCAGCACCGAGTCATCTGCATACCTTAAGTTATTAGCGATCTCCCCGTTTATCATTATCTCATCCTGTTCTTCTTTTTCCTCTGCATATCGGTTAAACAGTTGCGTGGATAGTACGCAGCCCTGTCTGACACCTTGATGCACTGGGAATTCGTTTGACAGTCTATTTTATACACGAACACATGCTGTTTGTTGCCTATACAGACTGTCTATTATATAAGCGTTTCTGTCATCGATTCTTGATTGCTTTATAATTTGTTATAACTTATCATGGTTAACTCGGTCGAAAGCCTTCTCAGAGTCGATGAAACAGGTAAAGACATCACAGTTCACGTCCCTTGCTCTCTGAATTAGGACATTTATGCAAAAGAGGGCATCTCTAGTCCACAATCCGCTCCAAAATCCGAATTGGGTGTCACAAATACCCTCTTACAGTTTTTGGTATACGCGCTCATAGATAATTTTAAGGAAAACCTTCATAAGATGACTTGTGAGACAGATTGTTCTGTAGTCTTCGCATTGTTTAGCTGTGGGTTTTTCAAGGATTGGTTAAAAATGTTGAGATTAGCCATTTTTCTGGGATATATCCGGTTTTATAGATACGGTGAAATAATTCTGTAATAAGGTCTAGGTATTCCTCTTTAATGACCTTTAACATATCGCCGAGAACCTCATCTGGGCCTGGTGCTCTGTTGTTTTTAAGCCTTCCTTCAGCTTTAAGTACTTCTTAGCGTGTTATAGAAGGTCCTGTTTTTGGTAGGTTATTAGTGGTAGCTATTGATCGGTTATTGTTAGCGTAAAGAGTCTGTATGTATTGTTGTCACCTTGCTAATTTATCATCCTTACTAAGCTGCGCCGTGCCAATTTTGTCAGTGATGTTATTTTGTCGTGTTTTGTGGATCCCAGTTGCATCTATTATTTTCTTATGTGTATTGAGGACTGCATGTTTTCTGTCTAGTTCTTCTATCTCACGGTATTGTTCTTTCCACCAGTTTACTTTGGCTTCTTCGATTTTCTTTCTGATGTTGTGGTGAACTTGCCTGCAAAGTGTTGGGTCTTTGTTCTTTGTTTTTCTTCTATCTTCCATAAGAGCCAATATCTCATGAGTAATCTACTTACTTTTCTTTTTTCCTTTGGTTTGCATAGAAGTTTTCATCCGCTATTATTTTCATAATGTTGGTGATGGATTCGACTTGTAGTTCTATGCTACGTCCACGAGGCGTTTGATTTGGTTTATATATTCTCCAATCTGTTCTTTAACTTGGTATCACTTTTGAGTCTTTCAGCTTCTGCTTCAGCAAGTTAAAGTCGGTATATACATCTGCGCCAGGATACGTCTTAATGGATGTGATGGAGTTTCTGTGCCTCTTATCGTAATAAAGTCTATTTGGTTCCTTATTACATGGTGCTCACAATCGGCCGGCGATTTCCATGTACATAGCTTCCTGGGTATTCATTATTGGGTGGCTGATTTCTTTGCAGAATTGGATGAACACTGTCTTAGTGTGATAGTAATTTCAAAGATTTCTGTTAGGAGTATACTATCAAAAAAGTTTGGAGGCCACTGTATAAATATAATTGGGGGTGTTGTACAACATAAAGCCTATTGAATCGCTGGAACTTTGCCTAAACTGTGAACATGTAATTTACAAACTTACTCTTCTGTATTAGTTATAAAAATCTCCTAAGAAGTAATTAAAACTTCCCTATCTTTAATTTTCAAAATTAGTTCTCGTTTAAAGTAGAATCGTAAAAAAGTACCTAATATATGTTTAGATATTGAAGCAAATTTATAATAAAAGTTCCGCTATTTCAGTTAAATTGTATTGCAATTGTGAGGAAACGCCGGCAGCGTATGACTCGTCCGCTTTCGTACCTAACACGTAACAGCTGTTCCATTCCATAGTGTACACGTTTAAGTTTGTGGTCAACCGGAACCATTACGTGGCCTACGTTGCTTATCTTTTATACATGATCATGAAATTTGAATATTACTTGTTAAGGGTTGTAAGCGTTGCATTACAACATGAGGATAAAAAACCCTAAGATTATATACGGAGTAAAAAACACAGATTTTAAACAAACGAGGCCTTTCACAAAAATAATGGGGGTGATATTCAGATTATCGCGTCTTTTACTGGCACAAAAAATGGATTCTTTTGCCGTGGGTTTATATAGAAATATATTTTGCGCATGTGTATATATAAAAGTGGCTACGGAAAACGGCATTACTTTTCTTCAGGTTTTCCGGGAGATAGCCGTTTGTTGGCTTTTTCTTTTTGCCAGGGTCTTGTACAGAAAGAAAAGCCAACACATGATTATCTCACGGAAAACCTGAAGATGTCTTCTGTGATCGTGAAAGTTTACATATGACATTATTAACGACTAAAAAATATTTATTACTAGTTAAATAACTCGAAACAGTTTGGCGATTTACAAAATACCTCTAATTTACATTTAATTGCATTTTTTTTTTGTCCGAGTAATACAATTTTATTTTACTAATATTAATGTTGAGATTTATTATTGTCATAAAAAGCACATACGTAAAATATTGGTAAAAAAAGTAGTTACAGGATATGAAATTTCATTTTGAAATATGCATATGGAAATAGAAATTATTTAGTATTTGTAAGCTATAGGAAGACAAATAAGTCGTGATTTAATGTACGTATAGCAAAAAGGCAAAAGTAAATGTACTTACATGTATAACAAATTTAAACGTGCATTTGAACATAATTTATTTATTTCCGTTTTATTCACTCTGTAAAATATATAATTTATAGAAAAGTAAATACTCTTTTTTTGACATATAATATTGAGTTGTGATAAATACAATGCAAGAGAAATTAAAACTTTTTTGAATCCGGATGCGATTACTCTTGTGCCATGTTGTACTCGGAGATTAAGCATCTTACCATTTTAATTCGGAGTTGCAGCTCTAGATTGCGGTTACAGAAGAGGTCTCTCATTTTGAGAAAGGCGGCCCTGGCTGTTTCTATTCTGCTTTTGATTTCTGTTATCCAGGTACCCAGATATTTGTACTTTTTCAGTACGGGTATTGTTAATGATTAGGTTTGTATTAGGTTTTGTTGCTTTTGAAATGATCATGTCATGTATTTGGTTTTCTTTAGATTCATTTTCAATCCGTATTGTAAGCTAATGGCATTTGTTCGTTCCACCATTCTTTATTATCTGCTACTATCACTGTGTCATCCGCATAGCTAATTTCGTTGATTGGTCGTCCATTAACTTGTTCTTCTACAGGTATTGCCTCTTGGAATATTGCCTCAGAGTATCTCTTTGGATATTGATATTTTCATTATATTCACCATCTACTCTTACCGCCGCTCTTTGGTTCCAGTGTAACTTTACAGTGATACGTATATCTCCTGTATCAATATTTTTAGTTTTCAGGAGTGTTAATAGTTGTTCATGTCGGACCTTCCGCATGCATGCACCTCCACATTCATATCCATACATGTTTGTGTCAGTACATTATTGCCATACAGTGCTTCGCGTTTGGCCAAGCCATTTCTAAATACAAATTGGGTATCACTAATATCTTCTTCGAGTCTTTTGTGTGTTATCTTCAGGAATACTTTTCAGGTATGAGGTTATGTAGTCATTACATTCTGTAGCATTTGACTTCTTCGGTACCGTTATAAATGTAGATGCGATTACTGCATTAATTTAATTTTATATTTTTGAATTTAAATACAGGTAGCCCTCGGTTTACGACGGTCCTATTTAAGCCGATTCACATTAACGCTGCATGCTGGGATTCACCGGTCTGACTGTGGAAGTACCTCAGCAACTAGACTGGTTGGTACTCCAATTACAAAATATGTATTTACCGAGCTGTTACCACGTACAATTATTAAATCCAGTTGTACTATTGAATCCATTTATTTTTTCTATTTAATATTTTTACATACATATGTTAAACATGATTCTTGCTAGTACAAATATATGTGATACAAATTAATCGTGGGCATTCTCTGGCATAATAGTAACAAGCAGCTCAGTTTTGCGTATGAGTGAGGTATCCAATGCCGTAGATAGCTATTTTGCAGTACCACTGCTCATCAGTACGGCTAGTTAATTGGACCCTACCCCAGACACACAACAAAACCGGCTACTATAAAATTTATACAACTTACTATGAAATGTTTCATATAGCAAGCGCCATCTCAATGTGGCGAGGAGAAATCTTGCGTCGGGATATTTTACACTAGAGAAGTGTAGATAAGTTATCTGAACATGGTTCTAAAAATGCACCCAGATCTATCACCACTGAAAGGAAGATGGAGGTGATTCGAAGAATGGAAGATTGACAAACACGTCCTAAGATGTTGCGGCAACTGCTGCTTTTCCTGAGGAGTTTCAATACTGTGCAATTATCCTCCTGATCTCATTCTTAATGCTGATGAGACAGCTTTACTCGAAAAAATTGCCATCACAAACCTTCATTTCCCGCGAAGAACGTTTGGCTTGGGTCACACAAGAAGTTTTTATAGATTCGCACACATTATTTTTGTCCTACCGTGCTTCACTTTTGTAAAGAAAATGATTTACGAGAAGTAAAAACATTATTGGATGTCAAGGTTGTTTACATGCCTCTAAATACAACGTCCCTTTTGCTACATATTGATCAGGGGGTTATTGCAAAGTTTAAAGCCTATTGCCTCTGTACAACATTTATGAAAACGGTGAGAGTCTTGGACACTTCAGAAATAAACAATTAAAGACTATTGACAGTCATTTGATATTTTGAAAGGCATTTAGCAAAATCAAGGCAGCTTTGAACGAAGTGTCAGCAAAGTGTTTAAATGCCAGCATTTATGCACGACTAAGAATTAAGAGCATGAGGAGAATGCTATTCGGAGATGTGCTCAAACTCTCTAATAATAAAAAATGGTATTTTAATCCCGGACTCTAGTGATAAGTACCTGACGTTTTAGCTAATATTCCACGATCTCCGTGTTGATGATAATAGTCAAAAAAGTTATGTACGTGCTTCGCACTCCAAAAAATGTCATACGTCAGTAGAAAATGACTATGGATAAGATTAGTCGTAAAAGTAAATGTACTGAAAATATTAAATGATTCTGCACGTCTACTTCGTTGATAAACCTGAGCGCTAATACTTCCTAAAATAGGTCACAAATAAATGATAAAATTTATATATATGATAATAGCAGTGTTCGATATTAATGAAAAGCTCAATTCTATTTACATTTATCTAGGGACATAGAATGTTTCCACGACAGTGTAGACATGATAACCTCAAGATAGGGTAATTGAACTAGTTGGGAGGTATTAAAAATAAATTTGTGTGTAGTTTATCTTAAAATTTACAATATTGTGTAAAATACATGTATATTTTTTGCTAATGTGTATGTTTTTTTTTTCTTTTTGCAAAACCGATTTGAATAATTTGTTTTTCAATAACTAGACATACCTATACAAAAGAATATTTTATATGGTTATAATACCGATATTTTGATTACTTTAAAAATTCCTACGTTATTTATTTACAATTCTGTGTAGCCAATTGTACAACATCGTTTTCGAGGCTGAACTGAAATAAAAAGTGTTTTAAACTTTAGTCGTAAATAGTGTTACGAAATTACAGTGGAGACTCTACGCCACTGAACAGTATTAGCACCTGTTTTAGAATTTACGAGACCAAGGATTCAGATTTGAGAGTTTCGTGCAGTCGAAAGCCGACATTTTTAGATATTTTGAGAAGAGGCTGTACGCCAATATGTAAGCAGCCAGTCATACTATGGAGGCAGTCAGACTAGAGAGTGCGATACTAGGTAGAATCGACGAGAGTGCTCCCTGAAATTCGGACAGAGCGTACTACCCAGTTCGGACAATTAATATACCCGCTAGAAATACAGTCATATAATTTATTATTGTGTTAATGTTAACTACGTACTTTTAAATTAATTCACTTTAAATTGTTTGATTTGTTATTTGTGAACCCGTAAAACATTACAATACTATGTGAATGTTGTTTCCGGGTGGAAACCGTGTAGAGGCTCTGACAAGTGCCGACGTTTCGTCCACTGTTGCAAG